>JAOSBK010000184.1:66858-79935 GCA_027568895.1 Erythroxylum shatona
TATGATCTGAAGCTAGTATCAATTTCTAATATTGAGACTGGTTTGGCCTTATGGAAATTTCTTGCAGTTGTGGTTGATCTTTGACTGAGATGAATGAGCTGTTTTAGTGGATAATACGTGTTCTCTGTATTGTTTACATTATGGACCAGTTTTTTCTATAAATATAAGGTTTGTACTGTAGAGGATGCTGTTGTGTAGTTTAGTTACCATTGGAAATAGTATCAGCTTCCATATATCAGTGTCTCCATTAGTGTAGAGTTTTACTTCTCATATTATCTTTGTTTTCTATTGTTGCAGATTTTTCAATTCGCATGACCGAGAATTTCATGTAGCATCCCTCCGATATAAGCCTGATTTCAAGGTCATGCCTGAGGATTGGGATGGCACCACAAGAGATCCTGATGAAGTGCACTATGAGATTTCTAAGAAAGAGGATGACATACTTTATGAAGAGTTTGTCCAGAGGCTTAACTTCAACAAAATGAAAGTAAGTTCATGTTCTTCATCCCTTCAATTTGCATAGGACGAACTAAGTCAAAGGTAATGATGACTTTTCGCCACTTCTAGATAAATAACTCCTGTCCTAGATGCCCCTAAATTCTTTGTTTGTGGGTGCTAATCGATTATTCATCGCATGAAAGAGAAGTATTACCCTCTTCCTCGTTTCCATGCAGCCACATGTCGGACGTTATTAATTTTACAATTAAGTTAATAATATTAATCTCACTATTAGATTAATGATAAAGAGAATATATAATTTATATCTAGTACTAATTTGAAGGAAAAAAAAATTATTTGCACTAGGAGTATTATATCATGTCATTGGGTGTTCCATCTAATTGAATAATATCAACAATTTAAGGTGGCAAAAATTATGTCTAAATGAAATGGGAGCTCGGTTTGTTGATGAAAATCCAGCTATGACATTTCTGTAAGTTCTTTTGTCCAGTTCAGATCATAATATTAGAATGGTAGTAGTAAAGTCCCAGGTGCATCTTATTTGATTTCCTAATAGGGAAACTTTATTTATTTATTTATTTTTGTATATTATATGATTGATCCTTTGATGAGAGTCCTAAAAGCTATTAGAGATTGTATCTATCCTAGTTTTCATACCATGGATTCAATGATGAGTCATGTATATGGATAATTTAATTTGAACTAGTAGGGGCAATTGTTGTGGACTCAATTTGGATTGATAAGTCCAACTGAAGTGAATGGGGGAAAAGAGGGTCAAGCTTGGATGGATAAATGACATCATATTTCCTCCTGACAGTTTGCAGGGAAAGTAAAATGCCATAAATATAGCAGGCGACGTCCCACCGAGGGGTGGAGCATGACGGTGGAGAAATTGGGAGCGAGGGGTAAGCGCGGAGGTGGTGGTGGATGGAAGTTTGTGAGCATGCCTGATGGTTCCAGTCGACCACTCAACGAAATGGAGAAAATGTATGTAAAACGAGAGACGCCACGGCGTAGACGACGAATTCTTCCGTGATCCTTTTTTTTTTTTTTAACCCCCAAAATCTTCTGAATTCGTTATGAGCTTCGGGACTTTTTGTATAATCCTCATCATTCTCGCAAAATATGTGTGATAGATAGAGACTTTCATTTGTAGTCTCGTTCTTTTGAGACATATTCTCGTTCTTTGGCAACATTCTCGTTCTGGTAGTTGGTTGCCAGAGGTTTTTAGTTTGTCCTTGCTCCGAGCACAAGAAATCTTTTTGCCTATGTTGAGTTTTTCTGGCACTGTAGGTTTTGTTACATGTTTGTTTTTGTAACGTTCAGCTTAACAAGATCCTTACTTTTCTCTATAGTATTTTTAGATGTTGTAGAGGAAATAAACACTAATTATTTGTTGCTCCATGCTGTATTTCGAAATTAACGGGTTTACTCCTTGGTCGTAAGTAACATTCACACTTTTTCAAATCAAGATCATCGATTCATACATAGTTCTCCATAATTATCCCGGAACCTAAACCGATGTGAAATTCAATATGTAATCTGCAATTCAAGCTACTCTCTCCAACGTTGCGAATATTGTATCGGATTAGATTCTAGTGCAGTATTATACCAGTATCGATTAATATCAGGTGCTGTTTTGGATAATTTTTTAAATTTATAAAATAGTTTATAAATTTTTTTTAAAATTATAAAATAGTCCATTGTTATATTGTACAAAGCAGTCAAAATAGGCTGGTATTGATCGGTATTTAAGTCCAATACCAAAACTCAATATATTGTATCAGTTTTGGTCCAATACGATACATACCAGTTTTTATTATAATTTATTTCATAGTTTTTGTGATTATTGTAATACTTGGATGAAAGAAATTGCTTATATATGATAAAAGTTTTATTTTCGAGCGTAATCATATTTGTGTTTGACCATTTTTTATTTGCGTTTTGATTTTTTATTTGGCCTTTAAATTTGGTGTGCACCTTGTGAAGATATCCATCATTAGATTCAAGGAAAAAGATATTCGATAGTCGTCAACAGTAGATATATATGAGAAATAAAAAATTGTTATTTATAGTTGAGGACTTGCATCACTGTTGCATAGATACTTTATTTGATTTTAAACAATAATTTTTTAATATCAGTTTGAAATTTAGCATTATAAAGATGATGATAAAGAGTTATATCTTAGTTTCTCTGAGCATTATAAATTACACCTAAATAGAAGTTATTAAAGATGTTTCATCTTATGTTGTTCACTACGAATAATTGTCTTTATTGTAATTATTTACTTTTTAAAATAAATAAACTTGATACTCGTGTACAAGAAGCCTAGCTTGAATTAGATCATCATAAAATAGATATAATTATATATTATTTACAAATTGTCATATAAAGGCTACAAAAGACAAGAATCAAATAGAATATATAGTAGATGTAAAAAAATTGTAGATAGAAGCTCATTTAAAAATGACAAGACATTTTTAAAATTATCATCTAAATGGTTGAAAATAAATATCTAAAATTAAAACCTAAAGGACTAAAGATAGAAATTGATTTTGTAAACAAATAGTAAGACCATGATGTGGGCATCTTCTTAGCAAATCATTGAATCCCTCCTATGTATTATATAAAGTCTCTGATTCAATATGGGCATAACAAGAGATGTAATTCCTCATCTTCATTACCTTAGCTAGTGGAAAGTACTTCATTAGAAATTTCTCACCATTTGATCTCAAATTGTCATCGATCCTCTAGAAAGTGAGTTCAACCACTTCTTGCTCGATTCCTCAATAAGAAAGGGAATATCCTCAATTTAATTGCATCATCAATGTCTTTGTTTAGCTTAAAAGCATTGCAAATCTCCAAAAAATTGGTAATATGAGTGTTTGCATCCTCATCTTGTAGTCCATCAAACTGAACAAACTAGTAGACCATGAAAATTCCTCAATTATATTGATTTCTTTGTCAAGACTATTAACACATAATTATAGATTGATTAATTGAAATATCTTTCTAATAAAAACCCTAGAATCACTTTAATCGATTTATGAATTTCACTATTAAATTTGTCCCCAATCCAAAAGATTTTTGTCAACCTATCTCTAAGTTTACATGCAAGTCTTTTCAATTATGATATATCATACATTAGATTTCTCAATCTTAGTTACATAGACTCAAACATGAATCAACATGTTAGCAATATTAATTCAAGAATCAATAAGAACACATAATTGAATCTCAATGAAATTAAAGAATAAACTAAATTAAAATAAAGTTACTAAAAGGTTCGTATTAGGGTTCATCTTAAAAGGAATTAAGTTCAAAGTAATAGAAAATAAAAATTCAAAAGTAAAGAAAAAGATGAAAATTAAGGATGTCATGATTGAAATCCTTAAAATCTCTAAAATCTTCATTATAGATTAATGAAAATCCACTCCCAATGGGTTTCTTTAGTTGTTCTTTGTTTTTTTTTTTTTTTCTATTCTAGGAGTTTTCTTTACGTTTCTCTAGCCTTTTTTGTCTTCTGTCACTCAATCTTATTTCTTTAAATTAGAAATTCAGATTCTAAGAGTTACACAAACATCAACACAGGCATATTAATGATCGTATTCATCAAATAAAAGCATGATGTTTTTCAATGCAAACAATTATATAGACACAAACATGTATTGTCAACATAGCCTTCTCGCTACTCAACACCAAATTGATGCCAGCCAACACGGGCATGTTCTACAGGAAATGCTCAACATGCCTCCAAACTCTTTAACATAGCCATGTTGATATCCTGTACTTACGCAACTTAATCAAAATAATTTCAAATTACTCTAAACTTGTTTGAATTTATTCTTTTTTACTCCATGTAAGAATCAAAATATGGACAACTTAAGTACCAAAATAGAAAATTACTCAAATAACAAGCAAAGTGCGTTATATATGAGCTAAAAATATGACTCAAACGTCACTTATTAATAAGTTTGGTGGTGAAAACCACACCAAGGTGATGGTTGCTTTAGGTTTTATAAATGTTTTATTATTCTATGTTTAATTTGGAGTTTCAATTTGAAATTACCATTTTAACCATCAATTGTAGATATGAGCAAGCAAAATATTGGTCAATCATTTTACTTAGCTAAACTTTTTCAAAGGTCAATCTCACATCGATTATCTATTCAACTTTTTTTTTTATTTTCGATTTATTATACTCTACATGTATGCTAAAATGACTTGATACTTAATTGTATGACATTTTATGTCAATAATAATAATAATAGAATTAATAGTACGTTATATTTGCAATAAATTTAAATTTTGATTATTTAATTGATATAATTTATAATTTTAAATAATATTATAAAATTAGGCAAAAATTGTAATTAAAAATATAATTTACCCTTAGCATTATTATAAACTATCAAGTACATGCAAATATTTTTTTCAGCTCAAGAAAAGAAAATTAAGAGCTATTTAGTTTTATTTCTATTTTTGTTGTAATTTTTAGTTTTTGTTTATTAATTTTATTTTATGATTTTCAAATAAAAACATAAACATGTTTGGTTGTTAATGTCTAATAGTTAGTATTAGATAAAACTTAAAGATAAATTATTTTTATAAATAAATAAATTATTTTAATCACTTAGTTAATATTTATTGATAAATTATTAGTAAAATAATAAATTGTATTATATTAAAATAAAATGATTAATATTCATTCTAATATATTTTAAAATAATAATCTTTATTTAAATTTTATATAATTTGAAGATATTTTAAATTTAAACTATATTTATGAATGAATATTAAATTAAAATTATATATTTATTAATTATTAATATTAAATTAAATTATTCATAATTCTTATTAATAATTAATATTAGATAACTAAACAATCTATATTTAGTTGATACTAAATACAGTTATAAAATAAAAACAAAAGGCAAGCAACTGTTTTTATGGTTTTATAAGTTATGAAAATTGAAACAAAATAAAAATAAAAAAACTCAAATGTGTAAATTCTTTGTAGTGAATTTAAAAGTAAAAATGAAAACAAATTGACTAAAAATTAGGCTAAATGAAAGCAATTAACTTATAATATTCTCATAAGAATATTGGGCTCGGGTAGGCCCCAGATGACACAAGCCCAAACTACCTTCAAATTGTTTTAAAATATGCGTATGTGCTAAACTACTAGTTTAACCAAATATATACGCTTCTTTTTGCATTAACTTGAGGTAAAAATATATTTATACCCCTTTTTTTTTATCTTTTAGTATATTATGCTCCTTCTATTTTAAAAATGAATTTATTAATCCCTTGACCACTAGTCAAAGGTTCAAAAAGACATTTTTACCCATGTATTATGATGACATCACCGCAATTATACATGTTGCATTTTTTGGACAAAAATATCCTTTTAGTCTTTTGTTAATTTTGTATTTAATAAATAAATTATTTAAATTATTTTTAATGATTCAATAAATTATTCATTTTTAATAGTTGTGTATGATTTTTCTTATAAGAATAAAATTAAAAACAAGATAAACTTATTTTATAATATAAATTATTGATTAAAAAGTTTCAGATAATGTGAAGCATAAAGAAAAAGGCAAAAAAATATGTTAAATAAATGAGAGAGAAATATTTAATTTTTTAATAAACTGATCATTTATTGTTACTGATATTTAATTTCAAAATATATCTGAATTAGGAATAAAAATTTAAAATTATTTAAAATTTATTCTAGAGTTGTAAATTTTTATCTTACTCGTCTAAATAAGCAAGTAAAAATTAAAGAATGTAATGTTTTTTATTTCCAATTACCGTAGTTACTTATCTAATCTAATTCCTTAGTTCTCGTAAAAAAATTAGAGAGAGTTAGAATCCAGAGATTTCATATACAACAACAAAAGCAGAGAAAAACTAAAAACAACAATAAAAATAAATAAATATAGAGAGATAAACGCCACTGATTTTGAATATGAAATATCAAACCTTTTTCTATGTTTCCAATTTCAAGGTGGAACTTACTCAAAGGCTCAAAGTGATCCTTCGTAAACCTCTAGCTTTTTCTTTTTTCATCAATTAATAGTATAACATAAAATAATGAAAAAATGGCGCCTTCAATTTTTCATTTTTAATTTTGTTTCATAAATGATTTTTTGTCATTTTCTTTAAATTAATAGCTAAGGAGTACAATTATGAAGACAATGATATTTTTGATAATTTTTTTTAATTTATTAACAGTCAAAATGTAATCTATGTTTAAAATAATTTTTATTTTAGAAATAGAGAGTATAATGAAATAAAGCACAAAAAAGTATAATATATTTTACTCAACAGAAGACTAAAAGAGGCTTTTTATATAAAAAAATGCAACATATATAGTTGTGATGATGTCATCATAATGTTAGAGTAAAAATGTCTTTTTAAATTTTAAACTCCTTTGATTAGTGATCAAAGGAGATGATAAGTCTATTTTTAAAATACATAGGGTTAAATGTATTTTAGCATTAAATTAAAGGTTTTATATTGAGTTCTAGTTGGAAATAATTGGTCATCTATGTGGACGATACTAAGCATTAGCATATTTGTTGAACTTCAAAGAACAATATTATCATCTGTGCCAATTTTCCTATTCTAACTATGTTCTAATCCATTTCATGTGTAGATTAAAATATGATTGGAACAACAAAAACTGGCAGACGTGATTTCATTTGTACGGTACCACGTGCTCAAATAATAGAACTCTCAATTTCATGTTCCAACGCTAAAGTGTTAGAGGACTAAAGTGACAAGGTTACACAGGATAGAAACAGGAAGAGCTCGGTTGGCAATCTAGCAGGATAATTTGGGACAAGAATCAAAGTTCGATTCTCGATAATGGGAGCGCATGAGCCGCTCTGTTAGGTGGTCGATCGAGATCAAACCGTGGTTTAACCCTTCACAATCTGATCGGGCTTAAGTGTGGGGCCAACTAGGATGGCTGATTCTACCTTTTTGAGACAAGGAAGAGTGACAGAAGGTTTTTTTACCCGCACGGGTAGCTTAGTTGGTCATTGGCAAGGTAAATTGGTCCAAGGTCCTAAGTTTGAATCCCAACAACAGGTGTAAAGACCGCCTTGCTGAGAAGTTGGCTGAAATCAGACCGTGATTTACTCCCTCACTATTCTGTCGGACCAGAGTGTGAGGACACCTGGAGTAGGTGATTCCACCGTTTTTGGTCCAAAGAAGAGTGACAGAAACCGGAATCAGACTCATGTAGAAAATGCCGATTGAAGTCAACTTGTGGGAAGCTAGCAGCTGGGTTCTAATGGCCTTAATACTAGAGCTAAAAGACAGGCTCTGGAATTCTACGGCCTATACGGCGTACAATACAACACCAATAATGCAATGATCTGGTGGTCGCATTCTTCTTTGAACAATTTCGTCGTCTCTAGAATTGACCGCTGTGGCTAATTCACTGGCATAAGGATTTCTGGTGACGGAAGAGCCATGAATGTGAATACGTACCTTTACCCAATTTGCAATAGTTGTCATCTTCCCACACTTGTTCCTGTCACTTGTATCCAAACGAAGTAGTAGTTAAGTTTTGATGGAAGTCAAACAGGCCAGAAGCACTGTTGACTTAAAATCACAGAATATGAAAAAAAGGTACTTAGGAAGACAGGAGCTCCCTTCAGTCCAATGGGTGAGCAAAGAATGGGGAAGAAGCTGCTCCCGTGTCATGCACTAGGCCAAACTTAACAGTAATGTTTAGTTGGCAAATGTTGAGTATAGCCTTGAACTCAAAAGGTGGAACGCCCACCCTAGGCGCCCCCACATTCCGGTCCGATATTGTGTGAGGGAGGTAAATCACGGTTTGATCCCAGCCAGCTTCTCAGGAAGGCGGCCCAGTGCTCAGTGCGCACAAGGAGTCACCACATTGGATGAACTCCCACACTGCCGCTGCCGAGACTCGAACCCAAGACCTTGAACTCAATTTCCTTCCCAATAACCAACTGGGTTACCCGTGCGGGCATGTTGAGTATAGCCTAATTGCATGAAATGGCAGCTCTCGCCACTTCTGAGCCCTCGGGATTGGATAGAAAGGAGCTCCTGATGTCAGTAGAGGTCCCCTCCATCTTATTCACTTATATACAAGCTCATAACTTGAGAAATCTAGCTACAGAAATTTCCTCTATAAATCCTAGTCAACTCCGGAGTATGTGAACATGACACGTACGGAGCTGTCGAACGCGTACTTCTTCTTATCCTCACTCTTGACCTCATTAGGGGATGGATACCATTAACTAGCGTCTTGCAAATCACAGTATGATACTACCGAGACAAAATGAACGGACCATGAGAAAGCTCTCCACTGCCCAATAGCGAGCCACGAGATGTACGTCAACTCTTAGTATTCACCATCGTTTATCAATCCTAACCGGGGAAGAGTATGTCAATGTACATAAAGTCATGGCTTCTCTTCTTCACTCCCAGTGTTGACATCGAGCATAAGAATTCTAAGAAATTGGTGCTACAGACTTGACTTTCCAAGTCGCATGTGTTTAAGCCTCTCTAATGAAGAAATTCTTTTGCTTGTAAAAATGAAAACGAACCTTGGCTTATTCTGAACATCTACTAACACCCATGTATTTAACTCTTATCTGACACTTTGCTTTTTTTTTTCTTCCTTTATATTGTTTTGCGACCTTATTTATGTCACGCTACAAACTTTTTAACCCACAATTTTTTTTTAATTTTGTCCTCATTTATATCATTAATTACAAAATTCCTTACTAGTCTCAAAAGAATTTTTATCTGTCACAAAACTTATTTGAACAAGCATAGCTATCCAAATTGTCACATTCAAAGGTATATACAATAAAATAAAACATCTGTACTCAATTTGATCTACTAATTTACTTAGATTTTATACCGTCAATCATATGTATTGAGATTATTCATAATCTTTCTATCCCCTAAAAAAAATATAGCGACAAAAAGTGAGTTAGCTACTCCGTAAGGATGATTTGATCATACACTCGCTCTCTCATATGATGATGTCATAATTTGCAAAGATATATTCTGACTCCCATAAAAGTACTGTCCACTCTGTCGTTTCATTATGAGTCATGGCTATGACAATAAATTGTAATTCTTATAATAAACTACAAACTCAAGATTATGTAGAAAATTCAAAAGATAATTAAATTAATAAGCCAAAAATACAATAAGATATAATAAAAGAAAAGAAAATATAAGAAATAAATATGAAAGCAAAATTAAAAGATAATAAAATAAAAAAGATAAAACAAAACAAAATGAAAATCTCTAGAGTAATAGTATTGAGGCTTTCCTAAAATCCAAGTCCCCAGTAACGAGGCCAAAAACTTAATTGGATTATTTCGTGAGTAGCCAATATTTAATATCCCAAGTGCACCGCGTAATTGTAAACAATACCGGCAAGTACGAGTTGATCTCATGAAGATTATGAATACTAGTACTTATCCTTCCTTTATTATTTAGTCTAAGAATTGATTATATATTTTTAATGAAAAGAAATTAAAATTAAGGCAAGTAAAATGAAATAGGAAACAAAATTGAACAGAGAATTCAAGAAGCACTAGGAAGTCATTGATGTCAAGTAATTAGTATATAGATTTTGAAACCCCCTAACCCTTGCAATTGTGTTATTGATTAGTTGGACCGTGGGGATTCCTAAGATGTGCTAGTAGATGACCCTACTAGCAACTAATCCTAAGATCTCTAACTGAATTATTCAAGTTAAATCTTATAGGATTGCGTTAACCTTTTATGAATCCCTCTATTAAGTTTAACCATAATCTGGAAGATTTATACCATCCTATCTCTAGGGTTGCAATCAACTCTTTTTAATTATCTTGGATTTATTCAAATGAGGATTTCTCAATCACTAAGTTGAAATCAGATTATGGTCTAATATTTTGGAATTACTAGAATTGCAATAATCAATCAATCAATTACATTAACAAAATAATTAACACATGTTAAAGTATCTAAATAAGGTTCATCTAATTTAGATACTAATGAAACAATTAGTTATACATTGCTGAATATGAAATCAGATACAAAAACACAGAAACTTGAATAAAAAATAACGAAATCATAATTTTAAATCTCCCTAATTGTTCTTTATCGAGTATTTTGATGATGTAGATATCTGATCTTGCATTCTGATGGATCCGTTGATAAAATATTTGCGTCTCCCACTCTTCTAGCTCAAAATTGCCTCTGGAATCATCTTTAGAACTTCCAGAATGATGCCTGCCACCCCTACTCTGATTTGCCTCTGAAACGTCGCTTTTATATGAAAATCTTGGTTTTGGGTTTTGTATGGTAGTACACAGGAACGTGTATAATTGGAAATCTCTAACTCCTTCCAGATTATTGATTTTCTATTTTACACTGCATTTTTGTCCAAATTCCTCTCATTTAAGTCCATGAAGGCAATTATCACCTATAAACACACTTAAAGTAAATTAAGTATTAAATATATAAAAAATATAAAATATCAAGCAAAATATATCAAGTATAGGGGTAAAATATGGTCAAATATCCATCTATCACATACTAAAGGGAAAAAGCTAGTGAGAAATTAAATACAGGCCATCATACTCTTGCTTTCTATACCACTTCTTAAAGTTGAGGGGGACCATGACTGGAAGCATAAAAAGTGGAGTCGGTAATGGTAAAATAACATCTTTTTATTATGACAACTGGTGACAAACTGACCCCTCCATTGTAACGAAATATATACATCATCATTGAACATATTCCCAAGAGTTTCAAGGTGGAAGTGTGGATAAAGGAGGATTAATGAAGAGATTTGCCTATAGAAGCTTTACACTTGTTACTTAGACTATAACTTAGACTCTGAGAACGATGACAAATATTTATGGTTAGGCAAGAGATCACGCAAAATTCTCAAGTAAGTTTTATAAAGAAATCCTAAGAACCAGACGAGAGCATTTAAGGTAAAGTATGATTGTATGGGATAGGAACTTATTGTATAAGATGTCTTTTCATAGGAGGATATTAGCTGAAGGTAAACTTTAGAACAATTACTATTTCTAAACTTAGTGAATTTATGATCTTTGTATAATGGGAGAAATGATACATTGGACCACATTTTCTTTAAATATAACGTCTCCTATCAGTTTGGAAATGCATTATAGATCTTTGTCACTTTTGAAATGAGAAAGATAACTATGGGGAATGCATGAAATGATTCTTATCTATGGAATTGCCTACTGAAGACAAAACTGTGGTGCTAATTGCATTTGGTGCATATATGTATAAGCTATGGGAAGAAAGAAACGTCAGGTACTTTAAAAGCATAGAAAACTAGTGGAGCAAGTCAATAGAGCTAGGAATTTAGTTAATATAACATGTGATGACGAATGCAATAGCTAAAAGTTACAACAAGCTGATACCCACCTCGTGGAGAATTATTTTAGATATTGTGGATTACTAACAAGCAAGTGAAATCTAGAACAAGGATAATGCAACAATGATGGTGCTCATCTCATGTAAGAAAGAAACTTTTAGGAAAGTTAGTCATTAGTCAGATTTCTGAGAGTGGTTAAACCTTACTATATGTATTTGTTAGATTACTGGGTAAGTTAGTAAATTTTAAAGGTTAAGGTACTTTGCATAGTATATAAACCTTGTATTATATGTTAGGGAGCTATGGGTCTATGCATCTCATTCATGGTTATGTAGCGGAAACATTAGAATTAAAATTCCAACACCACGACATCCCCAGAAAATCTAGAATCCATGTGTTTGTATAAGTAGAATGTACGAAAATGAAATAACAGTATACGTAGCTTACAAATACTCCTCTTTTCTTGAATCTTTTACTTGTTTGGTTTGTAGCAAACACCAAACACGTTCAACAGCCAATGAAGAACACACAAAGATGAAGAAAAATTAGTATGTAAGGGTGATTAGAGCACTAAACAAGATGAATTCAAGTAGATGTTCAATTGAGAGTTAGTTTATAAACAAAGTGTAAGGTACTAGCAGATCTTGTCAATCATTAGATATGTCCTTATTGTCTTGTATTGTAATTCTATTTATTTAAATATTATGCATGTCAGTTTTTACTTATTTCTTCTGTTAACCTGCATCACTACTTTCATGTCACATTTGTATATAGGTCTACAGGAAACAGCCTCTTTACTATGTAGGGGTAAGACTGCGTACTATTAGACGTCCCCTGACCCAACTTCACTGCTGGACTTCAGATTGGGTGTGATGATGATGACCTTTATAGTTTAAGGTCGGAGAGATTTTCATTATATCCTCCTCCCTTACTCTAATATAGCACTTCCATTTGTAATTTGTTACACTTTTGTGTAAATTGCATTGAGATTTTGTAATATTATTACTCTAAAATGTCTTTTATGGATTAACTAAGTTTTACATGTAAAAATAGTTTCATACGAATCAATTCGAGGTAGTATAATAGATGAAAATAAACTTTTATTATTAATAAAAATATATAAATGAGTATATTCTACTATCATCAAGTCACATAGATAAGTAATGGTATAAGGAGACATAATTTACAACATTTTTTTCTAAAATTAACATAT
>JAOSBK010000184.1:80035-90139 GCA_027568895.1 Erythroxylum shatona
GCTTTTCCTCTAACTTGTTCCGCATGTTTTCTGACTATAAATGCAGGGGAACTATGAGGTGATTGGCTAGGTCTAATAAATCTAGCATCTAATAATTCTTTTATTTGTATCTGAAATTCCTTCTGATCTTCCTCATTATATCTCATTGGTTTGACTCTTATAATTTTAGTTTTGTCTATCATTTCTAATTTAGCATATATCTGATTTTTATCCCAAAATTGTAAAGGATTTTCAGTATAACATCTTTCTAGTTTTGTTGTTACATTATCTATGGCTAGATCAAGCTGTCTTAATTCAATCTGGTATTGTAATAAAGGCTTTGTTTTTGGATATATATATATATAAATATATAGTCTAGAGATAATTTACAACATTTTATGTAGTTGTTGATCAATGAGAGTGGTAATTTCTTCCTTCCAACATTATTTTAAAGTTTTCATTAAAAGTCAAGTTAAAATTTAACATTTAGTAGCATTTAAAATGAATCTTAACACTTCAAAATGTTTAAAATAATATTGAATGGATGAAAATTTGAATGAAATTAAGTCTTCATCCGCTATGTATTATATTAGTGCTGACATGGTATAAATTTTTTATTAATAATGAAGATTCTACGTTATCACATGTACAAGTTCACTTTTAAAAATAATATCAAAATATTTTAAAATTAAATAAATTTGATTATATTTTAAATTTATAATTAAAATTAATAAATATTAATTAGCCTAAATAATATTACCTAACTATAATAATCTTAAATTTAATTAAAAAACTAAACCTTAATTCATAAAATCAAAATTCTAATCTTTAATTTGAAATTTGTTTCCAGACTTCAATTTCGCATTACCAGAAAAAGTTTTCAATCCTATTATAACAAGTAAATGGCATATTCCTCTCATATTCATAAACAGGGAAGCATTAAAGAACAGATAAGCCACTCAGCAAATTTCCAGATTATAGTATGGGAGCAAACTGTTGTTTGTGACAATGAATATGGCAAAGGCCATAATATGGCAGTTAATGTCGCCTTTTGAAGTTGAAATGGTGAAAATTGCAGAAAAAAGGGAACAAAATTTTTTGTATTCATAACTCTCTACTAACTTTGTTTCGTACGATCTCATCTACACGTTTTTCTCGGTTTCACATATTTGAGTGGATAGGATCTATGAAATCGATACAGGATTATAGGTACAGAAGATTTGATCCGCAAAAAAGAGCAATTTGAAAATGAAAGTGGTCAAGGGGTCATGTGGTTTAGAAGCTTTTAAAAGGAAGGTGGAGAAAAGAATGTTGGAATGAGTTCAGCTATTATTGATAGAATCAAATGGGAAGAGGAGAGGTTTGGATGGATTGATAGTAGAGAAAGGGATGAGAATGGAGTAATTTTCAATTTGAGATTAAGATTTTGATTTTAAGAGTTGAGATTCAATTTTTAATTAAATTTAAAATTATTATAATTAAGTAATATTATTTAGAATAACTAAATTTATTAACTTTAATTATAAATTAAAAATTACGACAAAAATTTTAGAAGAATTAATATCATTTTTTATAAAAAGGTTGATTATAATGCATGATATACACATGACATCTTGATACTTATGTTATCAATTAAATGATTAAATTTGTACTATATTAGTATTAATGTGATATATAATTTAAATTTATATAAATTTTATTTATTTAAAATTTATTTTAAACATTTTACAAATATTAAAATTAATTTTAAACAATAAAAATATTAGATGCAGTAATGGACTAATATAAGGTGGTCTTACATTAGGAGTCTCTTTAATCTTGTGAAGGCTAGGTTTAATTGAGAGTTCAATGTCTTTAAAATTGAAATTACAAGTATGAATTGAAGTAAAAGTTTGGGAAATAGTTATTAGAAGGAAATATATATATTATGGTGATAAATTTGGCGTGACTTAAATTAATTTACGGAAAATTGTGTGTAAAAATTAATAATATTATTTCAATTTTTTAAAAAGATAATATAGGAATTATAATTATAGCTTTAGTTTACGACCTTAAACATTAATATAATTTAAAGAGTAGTTAATTTTAAAATTTTTTGAGATTAATATTATTTTTATAAATAATTTAATTTAATTTTTAGTAATATTGCAATTTTTATTAGAGTATCTTGTATGGACAAGAATAAAAATAAGAGGCTTGATTATAAAAAGATGGTTTTCAATAAAATACTTTAGAATTTTCGGGACTATTAAATAATCCGGATAAAATGGAACTAAGCAAGTGAAAAATTATATTTTAAATTACCAGTTCCAAGCTTCAAGTTTCAGCATTGCAGAGAGAAGAAGTGAAGTTATATGATTACCACATGTATATTCTCTGGTATGAATGCTATTGGAGAAATAAGAGATAGAGACCATGACTGTGTGGAAAGGGCAACGGCAAAGTAATTTGGAATTGGTAGATTTATAGTTCCATCCTAAGGGAAAAAACAGAAGTCCTTGTCGACTTGAACGCATCTTTCTGCGATAGTTGGGTTCGAATTGGTAGCTTTTCCCCTTACAACAAAATAATCTGTGCACAAGTACAGATCTAAAACACTCTTGTCTTAGCGGAAGGTTATTTGTCTGTCTTACAGGTGTCATCAGTAAGAAGATCAGACAGCAACTGCAGGCTGTTGTTAGAAAGTTGTAATAAAACGACAAGGACAAATAGCAAACGCCCGCATCGCATACGCCTGCAGTGAGTTAATGTCTCCGACGTGGTTTGATGATCTCCAGTTCATGGCCTCATGAACTGATTCTTCACCTCCCGGTTAACTTTCCTAACTCACCATCGATATCTTGGCATTGGTTTCTGTAAACGTACGAAAACAACTACAAAGTTAGATTGATGAATGCATCAGCTTCCAAAAAGTGTAGCTATGTTTAGGTCGAAAATAATTAGTAAACAACGTTGATAAAGAAGGAAATATAGGTAGAAGGAAGGGGAAGAAAACGTAGTTAATGCCCATGCAATATATAATTGAGAGAAACGGTAAAAATCTTGGAGCTCCCTTCAGTCCAATGGGTGGGAAAAGAAGGGGAAGGAGTTGCTCCCAGATCATGCAGTTGGCCAAACTTAACATTTGATTGAATTAGCTTATAATGACTAAGTGTCGCCTAATTGCATGATATGGCAGCTCTTGCCTCTTCTCAGCCTACAGGATTGGACTGAAAGGAGCTCCTTAATTAATTGTCTATCCTCCCATCCAATTCCTACGCTCAAACACAACAATTCTCTCTCTCTCTCTCTTAGACATAGAAGAGAAATGTGGAGGACCCAGTTGGCACTTTTATTTACTCTCTATTTCCTCTTTATATATGGTTTCTGAAATCCAACAATTGAGCATGGAAACCTAGTCAAATGGCTGTGTACTTCCTCTGCAGCATGTGAAAATGAGTTGTGTAAGGCTAATAATGCGGGCGGGCTTTTGCTTCGATTTGTTTCTTCTTTATTCCCACTTTGGACATGGTTTCTGGATTCCTGTTATTAACCACATAGACAGCAATCACGACTCTCAAAGTACAAAACCTTCAGAATCCAAACCCAGTACACACTAGCTGTGTTTGCGTCATGCTGTAGCTTTTGTTATTCTTTTTATCACCTTTTTTTTGTTTCTTTGCTTTTCAATTTCATCTCCATCATATATTTTAATATATATAAGAAAAAGAAAGAGCTTGATTTTTCGTGGAAGGATGAACTCAAAACGGAAGCCATATTTCTTATCCCTCCTGGTAGGGACTGAGGGGTGCTTAATTTATAGAAAATAATAAAAATAAAAATAAGAATGAATATAACAAGAAATGATAATGGAGTATTATCAATAATGAATCTCATTCCTTATAATCTAGAAGGATGGAGTATTGTTGAAAATGGGAAAATAAAAATATTACCTCTTCATATGTTGATATCTGGTTCTGTCTGATTTGGATGGGGCTAGGCACTACTGCTAAGATCCATTGAATTGGATGATTCTGACACAGAAATACCTGCAAGACAATAAGACACACCGGGGGTTGACTGCCGGTAGGCCCCTCCGACGCTCAAGTTAGTCTTTTTGTGAGGGTTTTGGCGGTTAGTGAATAAAGAATAATAGGGTTCTCGAAAGTCGTAGCTTTTTATGATGAGGTAATGAATTTATATAGCTAATACCTGCAGGAATTAGGTCAATCATCAGGGGATGGGTCGTTCGGACCATGCGCCATTCTGAGTCAGGGCATGGGCCTAGCACGACCGACCCAACCAGAATGAATATCTTTGTTTTTATTTTTCCACACCAACATTTGATCCTTCTTATTGGTCTCCAAAAATATGTAACTTCGATAGAGTCCTCCACCAACTTACTTTCCTCGTTCCTCTCCCAAGTGATTATATAGCTTAGACTCTTTGAAGACCATTATTCCAATAGAACCTTATGAAACTTAGCCTAAATTACTAAGGTTCACAACTTGGTTATATCCAAAGAGACATGAAGTCTCTGTTTTTTGAATAACAAAGTTTTATTTTAGAAATGCCATAGACCTTATATCAACCAAATTTTGGGCCTTTCTTCTGTGGAGAATTTGAAGATGATGAAATTATCTTCACTAATCAAAGTATTCTCCAGACCTATGCCCCATTTAGTAGATGCCATTTCAACCATATTTTAGCAGATTGGAGGATTTTAGCTATTTGAGCATGTCAAACTATCAATAAATTTATTTAGTTATCAGTTCATTGGTTGGCTAATTCAAACTGATCATTTGATTTTTAAAAAGCTCTTCTATAGGAGCATTTTGGTGTTCAATTGATAAAAATTAGGCATTAATAATGATTGTGCCTTGGAAAAAGAATAGCCATAGATCTAAGAGGGCGTCCGTAATTGTCAAACATCATTTACCATCTAATTTATTTTGCTCTATAATCATAACTATCACGCGCATTATAAGAATTATCACAACCGTGATACTAGGATTATTGAAAATAAAAGAAAATTATTATAATTAAATTAATCAATTCAATTAATTGAAGTTGCAAATTTCAATTGATTAATAAAAATTGACATTTTATGATGAATAAATATATAAAAAGTACATATATTGATCAAATGAATAAGGTAAGGAGGATAGGATTATAGGAAACAAAAGAAAAATATTATAATTAAAGTGATTAATTTAATTACTTAAAGTTACAAATTTCAATTGATTAATAAAATTGAGATTTTATAATGAATTAATATATAAAACATATATAAATATAATCAAATAAATAAGATGAAACCAAATTTATTAATAAAGGAGGATAAGATTATAGGAAATGAAAGAAAAATATTACAATTAAAATGATTAATTCAATTAATTAAAGGTACAAATATCAATTGATTAATAAAAATTGATATTTTATAATGAATTAATATATAAAATGTATATATATATTCGTCAAATGAATAAGATGAAATTAAATTCATTAATGAAGGAGAATAGAATTATAGGAAATAAAGAAAAAAGAATATAATTAAAGTGATCAATTCAATTAATTGAAGTTACAAAATTCAATTGATTAAAAAAAATTAAAATTTTATTATGAATGGATATATAAAGCGTACACATATTGGTCAGATGAAAAAGAATATAATTAAATTGATAAATTCAATTAATTAAAGTTACAAATAAAATTTATGAATTGATGACATAATATACAAAAATTATTATATAAAAATTTTAAATGATTCAATTTACAAAAAAATCAAGATTAAATCATGAAATAATATTCTAGACTCGCAGTCTAGAATTTTATTTCATGATTTTACTAGTCTAGAATTGTGAGAGACTTAGAGGGGACTATGGATATTGGTTGTAGGAGAGAGTGGAGACTACAAAGATTGAGAAAGCAATTAATTGTAATAGTTAGGATCATCAATAGTTTGCATCGCTTCTTCTATATATAGAAACATTATATTTAGTATTGGAATATTAAATTGAATGAATATTAAACACATGGTAATAATTAAAAATAATTAAATATACCTACACTATCGAATATTTTGTCAAAATAATATCCGCTTGATTGATGAGTATAAGTATATATATGACTAGTTACCTCTTCATCAGTACTTGTGACTGTATTAATATACAAATTTAAAAAACAATATAAGGTAAGATAATATCAAAAATAGTTGAAATTGATATATAAAAAATAATAGAGTTTACCCTTAATATGTTCACAATCTAACAAACTTCGGGCATACATAAGGGTTTCCATAGTACGAGGATTAAGTTGAGCATAATAAGGATTAATAACCCGACTACCAGTGCTAAAAGTAGACTCTAAAGTAATAATACTTGATGGAATTACTAATAGGTCTCGTGTAATTATTTGCAAGATCAAAAAATTATTTTCATAACTATAATAATACTTCAACTTCACACCTTTAACTTCGACCACATAATCTAATATTAAATATTTATCTAACTCCATCATATTGTATGGAATCTAAGCCTTTTTTTCTTTTATGAATTTTGAAAGTGAAAGTAACAATCTAATCTTAGAAGATGAGTTTGAACCTGAAACTAAAGTTAGAGTTGAACAACTTGAACCACCGCAATCCTGTCCTATAATTGTCCATTCTGAGTTGATAATTATTAAATAAATTATATCAAAATTGTTTAATAACAACTACATGGTCTTGAGCTCAATCACCATACAACACATTATATGTAAAATTAGCCCCTTCTATCTTGTATATTGGGTCCAATACATATAAGACTGCAACAATATGCCCAACCATATAAGAATTCAGCTCCTCCATTATATGCTCTTCCATAACCTAAATAATCTTATTGGAATCAAACATCCAATTCGATAAATCTTTCTTTATATCATACATAATGGCCAAAGTAAAAATGCAAAGTTAGACATTTTGTTCCTGAGAACAATTCAGTCACATCATAAAATAATTCCACTTTATACAAATTTCTCTAGCTAACTCCCATTAGTCTTCTGTATGCATACATGTGTACTAAGAATCTTTTTGTATCAGTCTAGTAAACACATCAACATATTGGATTGCCAACTCTAACATAGGTGTTCCTCATGCTCTCTTACACTCTTTGAATATACCAGGATGTCATCGATGAACACGATCACAAACTGATCCAAAAACTCCTTAAAGACCCTGTTCATAAGATCCATGAAAGCAACTGGAGCATTGGTCAGTCCAAAAGGCATAACCAAAAATTCATAATGCCTATACCGTGTTCTGAAGGCTGTCTTGCTTACATCAGACTCCTTAATCCTGAGTTGATGATAGCCAGACCTGAGATTAATTTTGGAGAAGACCGTTGCTCCCTGCAGCTAATCAAACAAATCATCTATCCGGGGCAAGGGATACTTGTTCTTAACTATCATCTTGTTGATCCTCCGGTAGTCAATACACATCCTCCAGGTTCCATCTTTTTTGTTAACAAATAAGACCGGTGCTCCCCAAGGTGAGGAACTCGACCTTATGAACCCCTTCTCTAATAACTCTTCCAACTGCTCCTTAAGCTCTTTCATCTCAACTGGAGCCATTCTGTATGGTGGAATAGAAATAGGTGCTGTCCCGGGGATCAAGTCAATAGCAAACTCGATCTCCCTCACCGGTGGCAAACCCGGTAACTCCTCTGGAAACACATCAGGAAATTTCCTCACAATAGGAATATCCTCCAACCTGCTTTCCTTCACACTTATGTCCACAACACACGCCAAGAAAGCTTCACATCCCTTACCCATCATTCTGTCAGCTAATAAAGCCGAAATAATTCTTGGCGGCGGTGTTTTTCTGTCCCCTCTGAAAGTCACCTTCTTACCGTTGCCCAGATCAAATTCCACCTCCCTTAGGCCACAATCTATCTTCGGCCGATACTTCTCCATCACATCCATCCCCACAATAACATCTGACCCCTTCAGGTCTAGAGGTAGCAGGTCCACTACCAGTCTAGATCTATCAATAAAGAGCTCACAGTCTCTAAATATTCGACTTACTATCACATTCCTTCCTAAAGGAGTGCTAACAAGCAAGAAATTATCCAACAGCACTGAATTCTCACCAGGTAATGTCATGCTTGTAGAGACAAAGGAATGGGTAGAACCAGAGTCAAATAAAACATAAGCATCAGAATTAAAGAGCTGAGCCATACCCGTGACAACGTCAGGTGCGGTTGCAGCTTCCTCCCTTGTCATGGCAAACACCCTAGCCTGTGCTTGACCCCTCGGTCTCCTTGGAGGAATAGGCCTCTTTACTGATCCAGAACTGCCCACACCAGCAGCTGGCCTGGTTCCCACTATTTCTTCTCTCCTTAGGGCTTGAACCTGTGACCCTTCCCCTCTCGACATCTGCGGACAGTCCTTGATCATATGCCCCTTTTCTCCACAACGGAAACATGCTCCCAGCAATTTGTAGCACTCACTCGTATGCAGCTTCCCACAATGCTTACATTTAGGGTTCAAATTTATGCTCCTTTCCGCTCTGCTATTTCCTCCCACCGAGGAGGCCTGTACTGACACTGTCCTAGATTGCTTGCTCTGATGGGGGGCAGTACTGCCACCCTGACCCTGAGTGCGGGAGCTCCTCTCACCCTTGTCAGCTGTCGGAGTACTCCCCCCTTTTCTGGAAGACTACTCTCTACTCTTTCTCTTTCTACTCACCTCCTGCTTAATATTCTCCAACTTTTCAGCCTGGAGTGCAGCGTCCACCAACTGCTGATAATCACAAAAATTATGAATAATTACCTTCTCCCTAATTCCCAGATGGAGGCCTCCCTCAAACTTGTGGCACTTATCTTCCTCATTGGCCACAATATGAGTTGCATATCTGGATAGCTGAGTGAACTTCAGCTCATCCTCGCTCACGTTCATATCCCTTGGTGTAAGATTCAGAAACTCCCTAGCCTTCTCTTGAATATACACCCGTGAGAGGTACTTCTTCCTGAACACATCCCCAAAATCTCTCCATGTCAGCACTGGAGGCACAGTCTGACTATGGGGCACCGACTCCTACCAGTAAAGTGCATCCCCTTGCAGCAAACTAACTGCATAATCCAGCTTCTCTTCATCAGTACACTTCATCTGTACTAGGACCCTCTCTGTCCTCTTCAGCCATGCTTCAGCCTCTTCTGGATTGGTGGTGCCATTGAAATCCACCGCTTCGTACTTGCGAAGCTTGTCATACTACCCGCCCCTAACCACTGGAGCTGACACCGGAGCCTGCGACCCTTGGCCCATGGCATAAGTAAAGGCCTAGGCAAAATCCTGAAAAAACTGCGGATCCATCACAGGCATAGGAGAAGGAGGCGGTGGAACCTCATGTTGCACACTAGGTGCCTCCGAACCAGGAGCAGAGTGTGTCCCCGCATCTTGTGAGACATGATACTCATCCGTGCTCCCCTGGAGAGAGCTAGATCCAGGCAAAGCTCCTCGAGTTCTGCTCCGAGGCAGCATAATCACTCCTTCAAGATAAAACCATTGAAAAACTTTTAGTTCATGAAAAACAATTTTCAAAGTGTGCGAAACGATTTAAATCATATAAAAACATCATTTAAATCATGTAAAACAGTTTAAAACAATGCAAATAATTCAATTTAAAAGAATGCATAAGCATGTCATAAAAACCCTAAACCTGCTTCTACACCTGGACCTAAACCTAGTCGCTCTGATACCATAAATGTTGGGACCCCAACCTTGTGAGTCACATGCCGACGTCCTATGTGACATCAAGACGCGCATCCCACAATGTTGGTGTGCCAACACCACGTCAAACCTCAAAAATGAACTCATCTCACTTACTTCCAAACGGATCTTAGAATAGCTCAAAAAGGAATTTCAATAAGACTTTTTCACAACATTTGATTCTCACTTCCTTAAGTTTCTAACGACTCCAAAAACACTCAATTTGGTTCAGAAATAAAGAAGTATTGGCCAAAAATAATTTCGGGTTAAAAATAATCGAGACTAAATACTACGCCCGGATTCACTTCAGAAATTGAAAGCCTTGGGCCCAAATTGAAAATGTATTCCTTCAGAAAAGTTGAAGCCCCATGTCTCTAGTTTGTTTGGAAACAAAAATCAACT
>JAOSBK010000185.1:6337-17718 GCA_027568895.1 Erythroxylum shatona
TATTTGATCGAGAGACATGCAATTTCATTTTAGCTTAGGAATTGGATTTAATTTTGGGCCCTAAGCTGATCAATTTTTATTTGGGAAAAATTAGGGTAAATTTATCAAGATTTGTTCGGATGATATTAAAATAAGTCTGTTTTGAGGTTCCTTCTGTGGTGAGGAATTCCTCCCTCGTGAGATGCGCATCGAGATGTCACGTAGGACATCAGACATGTGTCTCACCAGGGAGGGGTTCCAACACTTATTCTTCCTATAAAAATTTCATAATCTGATTTTAATTTGGGATAAGAATTATGTTGAAGCTTAAGGACAATCTGAAATCTTTTGAGTATAACTTTCAGTATACAAAACCAATGAACAAGGTATCATTGGAAACCTAAGACAAAGAGGGACAACTTTCTAGAAGGAAGTATTATCTAATTACCTTACCTTCTTGATGAGAATAATTAAGCAAAGTAGACCTGAAAGTTAGTTGTGAAATAAATCTGGATTAAGGAAATTGAGTATGGTTTCACATGGTCGATAATGTGACAAGATTGGGATAAGAAACTCATAATTTGTCATGAATATGCATCATACATATGCACAATAGTGATATGTGTTTGTGTTAAATATTTTAGAGAAACCCATAGAGCGACCGATTCTAGATATTGCCGAAACTTCGAGGCAATAATCAAAAAGGGAGCTTTTGTAAATAATTTAGATAGTCAATTTTTGTAAGTAATTTAGTAATAAATTTTGGACAGTTCTGCTTTGACTATTTTGTTTGCTATTAATTTTGATCCATTGAATGTTTTGCAAAGCTGTCAAATTGATATGTTTGAATTTTTGGTTTAAAACCAATGTTTGGCTAATTATGTTGAGCATGAAATGAATTTGATTGGTTTTAAAACTATCTAAGTCTAGTCATGGGTAAATAGGCATGCCTAGAAGGGTCTATAGCTGCTCTTGTGGCACTTTGGTGCCCAGACTTTTGTTTCTCTTGTGACACTTCGGTGTCTTCTATATTGGCACTTTGGTGTCTTCTGCATGGACACTTCAGTGTCGAGACTTCGGTCTCTTCTGAACACTTCAGTTTCAAGACTTCGATCTCTTCTGTATAAATCCCGTTACCCACTTTTGCTCATAGATTTACAGTTTAACTAGTTTTGTATGTGATCTCTGATAAGTTTTAATAAGAAACAAACCATGTTTTGATCTGATGGGCTAGCACCTACTCTGAAAAAAATTAGTTTTGTATTCTGCATGTTCTATTCTACTATTGAAATACTTGGCTTTATCCACTATAGAAGCAGGATTTGTAGCTTGTTATGAGGCTACAATTTATGCATTATAGCTGCGGAACTTTATTTTAAAGCTTGAGATTGTCGACACAATTAGCAAGCCACTTAAATCTTATTGTGATAATTCTACAATAGTTTTCTTCTCTAAAAGTGAAAAATACTCTAAAGACATAAAACACATGGAATTAAAGTATTTTGTTGTTAAAGAGGAGATTCAAAAACAAATAGTGTATATAGAACATCTTAGGATGAATCTCATAGTTGCAGATCCTCTAACAAAAGGTTTACAACCAATGAAATTCAAAGAACTTGTGCTTAGGATGAGTCTTAGTTGTATTCATGATTGATAATAATGTTTGGTGATGATGTTTTAACACTTTTTAGTTTAATAATAATATGTTTCTAAATTTTATATTTCTTATTCATTACATTTATGTATACATGATTGTTCAAATAAGAAATTTGTATATATTTTTCATAACAAATATGTGGACTGTATGCTGTTTATATGCAACTTATGAACCTAAACGTAATAAGTTCTTAATGTAGTGGTATATGGAAGGAAGTACATGACTATATTGTGTATAACCGTCATAACCCACATTATGTGATTTGTTTTGTTGAGGTGTTTATGGTATTAATAGTTGATATGATCTTTTTTGGCTAGTCTTGTGTGTTATACTTTTAAATGTAATGATGAAACATCCTACCAAGAGGGAGAATGTAAGAAATATGGCCTGATGTTATAACTCATATTTTCTGTAGGCCCATATTAAATTTAGTTCAGGGTTTTTTAATTTAATAGTATATTAAATCTTGACCATTAATTTAGTACTTGATGGGCGTACAAGATTTAATATTAACAGATATATAAACTAGTCATCTCTCCACCCTAATTAACATGGCAGAGAAAAATAAAAAACATAACTAACATATTTGCTATCCATCAAGCTATCTACTACAAAAAGAGGGTTAAGAGAGAGAAACTAGTTCGTGATTGTTGAAAGGTCTCTCTATATCATGTCAAATTTTACTTAAAGAAAGAGTTTTATTCGTTTTATCTATGTGGTTATTATTATATTCAAGATCTTAATGGACATGAATGATTTATATGTTGGTGTTTGAATATTAAGTATGAAAACTTACAATATAAAGGATGATTATGGTCATAATATATGTAACGAGGCTTGACAATGGGTTTAATCCTAACTTGACCCTGTCCTCTAATAAGTAATTTAAGTTTGACTAAAATTTCAATCAAATTTGAACTACATATTTGAATTCTTTTAAATAAACTTGGTAGCTTCTCTCCTCATGTTCACCCAAAGGAATTTGATATTAATTTCAAAATTTTAAATTAAATTAACTCATTTTCGAGTTTATGTCATTTAATCCTTTTGAGCTAAAATCCAAGATAGTCAAACCAAACTCGACTTAATTTGCGAACCTTAAGGCTATGTTTAGATAGGGGTTTATTAATGAAATGAAATGAAATGCAATATTATTACATTGTTTGGGAGGAGGGTTTGTAATAGAATAGAACGGAATGGGATAGAAGAGGAGGGTTTCATATTACATCTCATTCCATCCTAAACAGTAAAAATAAGAAACCTCTAATTTGAGGGGTTTAAGATGGAATGTAAAATGATAAACAACTTTTCACTATATTGCATTATAAACCCTTCTTTCAAACAATATTTTTCTATATTATATTATGAACTCTTCTATCTCTTCCAAACAATAAGTTTCTAATATTACATATATTTACATCTCATTCCATTAAAAACCTTACATCCAACCAACCATAACTTAAGTGGTCAAAACGAACTTCGGTAGCATCAGTTTTTATCCAACTAAGGCCTAAGTGATTAGAGCACAAGGCAGAAAATGAAACCGGAATAACCTAAATTGTAGCAACATTTAACTAAAATGTTGTTTTAAAACTTGGAATAAGTCATAAGTAAACACCGTATATTTGTTATTTAAAAAATAACTATATTACTATTATTTTGATAATTTATAATTATTACTGTATGTATTACTTAAATATCCTTATATACTGACAAATAATTTAGGGTTAATTACCCAAAAAGCCCAAACTTTTCTCTATTTTGCAATTAGAATCTGACCGTTAAAAAGGAGCAATTAAATGTACAAACTTTCAATTTTTTTCAATTCTAACCCGACTTTATCCTCACTGTTATCTTTGTTGACATGGCACCACCACATGTCAATGGATCCCCACTAGTCATAACATCAGTATGATTAAGAAGTGATTGTTTGATTAGTAAAACAACGATGTTTCATAGTTAAATTGAAATGACATCATTTAGATTTTGGAGAAAGCTTCAGCGAATGCTCGTCGTCACTCTCATAATGTAAATCCCTAATTTTGTCTTCTCTCACGCGCTTTCACTGTCACATCGTTGGTCTCTCAAACCTAAATTTTAATTATATAGCTTGATTAAATTTTTTATTGTTATTGATCGGAATTGGAATTGAAAAACTAGAAGCCTAAATCGTAATAGCTTTAGGTAAAATTTGAAAAGTTTAGAATTGTAACACTTGAATTTGGAAAATCCCAGAATAATATGTCTGTGTTGTTGTTGGTGTTTATAGAACATTAATTCTAAAAAAAAGATAATTGCATGAGGTTTATTTTATTTACTATAAATCACAGTAGGGTCCAACAGGTAATTAATTAGGAATTAATTAAGAAATTCAACTACCGTGTAATTGTCCTTACGCCAAAATGACAAAAGCAAGTTGGTTGGGCAGATGGAAAGATTTGTCTCTTTCTTTGTGTATGTAAAGTCAAGTAGATTGTTAAATTACTATAATATAAGACATGCAATGAATCATTGTCTAGCACTCCTATTTTTGCTTTATTGTTCATTTTATTGTCTTAAAAAGAAGAACAGTACCAACTACCACTCCTAGATTGTACAAAACAATGTAAATAGCCCCAAGATACTTATCTTATTACATTCTAAGAATTTGATCAATTGGTAAAATAAGTATTTCATATGATTACCTATTCAAAGGTTATAAGTTTGAAGTGCAACTAAAAAAAAATTATCACTTGATGATATAAGTAACTAAAATTAAAAGTACGTTAAAACTTATAATTATCAATTAAATAGAATATATCATTATCACAGATTTCGTAAATAAATCACTTAATTTGCAAGTACCTTTTCAACTATCTTCTTTAATGAGCAAATTTCAAGTTTTAATACTTGCAAAGTGTGAATTCCACCTAAGTTAAAAATGATTATTTGCATATGCCAAACTTTTCTCAAGTCTTTGTGTAGTCGTCAAATTGGGAAAAGTTGGTCTTTTTTATGGTATTTATCTACAACATCTCAGCTTCATATTCCTTTAGTACTCTATTTCCTGATATTTCAACAAACAAATAAATAAACTAGTTTAGCTAATAATGTTCATCAAACACAAGTACTTGTGCAAAGTGCTGTAAGCTGGCCTGAAAGAGCATGTATTCTTCAACGGAGACTCAGAGTAAAGACTGTAATTGTAATGAAAGAATATATCTAGGTATGCTTTCTTATCTCTCCTTAGCTTATATCATTTTCTTGTTGTTTCTCCATTCCTGAAACCTTCATGTGTTTCAATTTCTTTAGGAATAATAAGAACCAAAAGACACCTACCTCCTTATCATTACTCTCTCAGGATAAAGCAGTTCTCTTTATTGGCTGAAAAATAGCAACAATATGAATCTTTTGCTTTCGAAGTTGGAGGTTATAAATGGTATGTCCTCTACCTCTTATTTCCTCTTCTTTTCATGTTTATATTTACTTCTTCACTGTATATATTTTGATTCCTAAGTGTGAAAGATTGAATACCATTGCAAGAGGTTATCGATCTACCCAAAAGGAAACACAAGTTCTCCTGCAAATGGGAAGGATCATCTTTCCCTTTACTTGCCTATATAAGATACCAACTCTCTTCCCCAAGGATGGGAGGTTAAGGTTGATCTTGGATTGTTTGTCTATGATCAGATAGAAGACAAGTACTTGGCTGTCCAAGGTATGGATTATAATTAAATAAAATCAATATATATAATTTCTAAAGTAAAAAAGTCTCTAGTTGTATTAGCAGATACATAAGTCTTCATTATGTACAAATTTCATGTTCATGAATTACTACAGATTACTAATTATGGTATTGTTTATAGATGGGACAACTAAACAATTTCATGAGATGAAATCTGGGGCTTCGAGCAATTTCTTCCTCTCAAAACTTTAAATGATGCTTCTAATGGCTACCTTGTGGATGACACTTGTGTTTCTGGAGTTGGAAGTTTTTGTGATTCAACCATTTGGTATATATAAATATGTGTACACTGTCAAGAATCCTGGTAATGGTTCTTTTACATGGAAGATTCCTAATTTCTTAAATTGGATGGCAAGACTCTCTTCTTTGAACAATTTGTTTCAAAAAAATAAATATTTTCTTAATTTTTATTTTTTTATCTCATTATTTTAAGAAATATATGTATATTTTACATATGTGTGTGTATATATATTCTTTCTTTCTTTTTCTGTATACTAGTTAGAGACAAGGCTACATATTACTAGACTTTTTCAGACCTTACATATCAAGAGGACTTTCACGAGGTTGTTGTTATTATTTTTGTTGTATGAATCAATATTGTTTGTGATGATAAATTATAAAGTATCAAATATTATTATATATTTATTTTAATGTCTAATTTTTAAAAAAATTCCAATTAATTATAAAGTGTTAAATGTTATTACATTTTTTCATTTTAATGTCTAATTTAGACAATTCAATTTAATAAATTATCTATATTAACATTTTATTAATATAAATAATAGAATACATAAAACGACAAAAAACTTTTAGAATGAGAAAGTTTAGAGTGAGAAAAGGTGGCACAACTTTCGTTTTTACTGTAGACCTTCTTCTTTGGTAGTTTTCATGCCCTTGCTAGTCTCATCTAGTTTTGCTAGTTTCTTTCACCAACTCGGTCTTTGGATTGTCCATGGAGTCCCTCGACCTCGAGGGACACCAGCCCAAAAGAGGGCATACAAGTAAGCGAGAGGAGGAAGCTCTGCCTTAGTTGCTGATATCCTACCATGCTGTAGTAACAGGGGAACAGATTGAAGTTGACCTAGGGGAAGCACAAGCAAGGCCAGATGAGGAAGTCGTTGAACTGGAAGGAGGAGATATACTGCCAATATCCAGTGAACTAGGGCGAGGCATTAAGATTTCCAATAACTTCCAGGAGAAACTCGACCAGCGTTGGATCACAGTCGTAGTAGTTAAACTATTGGGTCGTCGGATAGGGTACCAAACACTCAAATCCCGCCTGAAACAACTTTGGAAACCTCGAGGTCCGATGAAAATGGTCGACCTTGAGCATGATTATTTCCTTGTGCGTTTTATGGCCAAAGAAGATTACCTCCATGCTTTAACAGCTGGACCTCGGACTATTTACGGGCTAACGCTTTCGGTACAACGGTGGACTCCCACCTTCCATCCTACCCAAGGGCCTGTTCAACACGCAGTCTTATGGGTTAAGTTTCTGGACCTCTCCATCGCTCGGTACCACCCTAGCATCATCACTGCTTTGGGAAACACCATTGGTAACACTGTAAAGATCGATGAGCCAACTCTGCAGGCACAAAGGGGGCGTTATGCAAGGCTTGCGGTCGACTTAGACTTAACCAGCCCTTTGAAAACAAAGGTGAAGCTCGACGGGGAAGTTATCCAAGTGATATATGAAGGCTTACTGAAAATGTGCTTCATCTGTGGTAGGGTGGGTCATGAAGAATCATAATGTCCCCAACGTCGACAAGCTACCAGTTCGAGCCCAGCCATCGGAGTAGGTCCGAGGGAGCTAGCATCATCGGGGGGCTTGGCAGTTGGAGATGTGTTAGGATGTCCAGCAGCGGCGGCGGCTACACCGGTTACGTCCTCTAACAGCTACAGGTCGTGAGTCCACGTCCAGAAAAAACACCGCCCCCTCCTCAATGACTACAGCAGTAGAAAACACGTCCTCCAAACCAATGTCACCCCACAGTGATTAATAGTAGGAAGTCGACTCAAAGGATAGGCTCCAGATTTTTAATTCTGTCAGGCACAAAGACATTGGAGTAGGTGGATGGGACTTCATCTGAAGATCCCAAATTTAATACCAGTACGAGGCTGGGCAAGAAGATAACAATTGGCGAGGTGTTCATATTTGGGAGAAGCATTAAAAACTCCTCCCAGGCTTCTACCGCTCTTGGGCCTAAGTCCAGTAAAGGGCCCAGAGGCAAAAAGGCAGCTTTTCTAGTCCTAACCCAGAGGGAAAGTTCTCGGGCTAGAAATTTCCAGGCCAGTGGCCCAGAAAAAATACAGATCCAACCCACCAATTTGGATACTAACATAGCAATCGTCATACGGTCGCACACAGACGTGGTATGCAAGAATGAAATACTGGAAGACGCTACGGCGTAAGAAGGGGCAATCCATTCCCATCATCACTGGAGTTGTTTTCTGCAAAAAAATGTAGCAACAAATAATTACAATATACAAGAAAAGGTTATCCTTGTAGTAAAATGCAATAGTTACACTTACCCAAAGCTTTGGAGTTGTTGGAATAGATTCTTGGCAATTGTGTTTGTAACACCTCTACTAAGTATAAGCATGCATTATGATTATGACAAAAATTGTCTTAAATATTAATAACTCAAGAACACACATAATCATATGAAAGTATTATTTAAAACATGCAGGATAAAATGTGAAACTTAACAAAACACCTAAATCTTAAACCTTAAACATAAATACTAAACATTAAATCCTAAAACCTAAACCTGAACCCTAAACTTTAAATCCTAATACCTATACCCTCTCATAAAACCTAAACCTTCTAACCCAAATCCTAAGTCTTAAAACCTACTACCTAACACCTCTAAATATTAAAACCTAAATCTTGATCCGTAATCCGAAATCCGAAATCCTAATACCTAAAACCTCCACCTATCACCTATAACCGATAACCTATAACTTATAACCTATAACCTAAAACCTAAACCTTAAACATTAATCCCAAACACTACAACCTAAGCTCTAATATGTAAACCCTAAGCCTTAAACCATAAAACCTAAAATTTAAAACTCTAAACCTTAAATCCTAAACATAAAAATAAAACCCAACACTAAGTGCATGCGTTAAACAATGTTGTTGTCTAATAATAAAGATTTTTTTAACTAGCAAGATAAAACATAGTTACCTTCATCTCATCTGCATCAAAAGAACCAAATCAATCCATTCTAAACATCACCAGAGTCATTTTCTACAACAAACTATAGCAATAAATAATTATAATGCACAAGCAAATGATATCCCTGTAGTAAAATACAATAGTAACACTTTCCTAAAGCCTTGGAATTATTGGATTATATTTTGACAATTACGCTAGCAACACCTCTAACTGTACTAAGAAAACCTCCGCTTGTGCTCGATGTTGAAAAACAAATAAGGAAATAAAAATTTATGCACTTTAGAAATTAAAGGTTATACTAAGTATAAGCATGCATAATGACAAAAATAAGAAAAAAATATATGAAAAAGCTAGTAATACCTATACTCTTATCAAAATAATATTTGCCACATGCAATAAAAATAGGTGAACTTAACAAAACACCTAAATCTTAAAGCTTAAACTTAAATACTAAATATTAAATGCAATATGCAATATCCTATATCCTATATCCTAAAACCTAAAACTAAAACCTAAAATCTAAACCCTAAAACATAAACCTTTAACTTTATTCCTAAATTCTAATACCTAAGACCTATAACCTATAACATATAACTTATAACTTAAACCTTAAACTTTAATCCTAAACACTAAAACATAAATCTTAAGATCTAAACCCTATGCCTTAAATTACAAAACCTAAACCTTAAAACCTAAACTATAAAATTCTAAGTCTTAAACCATAAATTTGAAAATAAAACCCTACATTAATTGCAGGCGTTAAGGAAGCCAATTATTTCAGAATCAGTATTTCTTTAGCAAGTAAGATAATAAATGGTTACCTTCATCCCTTCTCTATCAAGACCATCAAATCAATCCATTCCCATCATCACTGGAATCATTTTCCACAAAAAACTGTACCAACAAATAATTATAATATACAAGCAAAGTTCTCTTTGCAGTAAAACGCAATAGTTACACTTACCTGAAGCTTTGGAGTTATTCGATTAGATTTTTGTCAATTGTGCTTGCAACACCACTACCAAGTATAAGCATGCATTATGACAAAAATAGTACAAAATATTAATAAGTCAAGAATACACAAAATCATATAAAAATATTATTTAAAACATGTAGTATAGAAAGTGCACCTAAATCCTAAACCTTAAACTTAAATACTAAACATTAAATCCTAAAACCTAAACTCTAAACACTAAAACATAAACCACCTAACCTAAATCTTGATCCTTAATCCTAAATCCTAATACCTAACACCTCTAAACCTTAAAACCTAAAACCACTAACCTAAACCTTAATCCTAAATCCTAATACCTATCACCTATCACCAATCACCAATCACCTTTAAACTATAACCTATAACTTATAACTTATAACCTATAGCGTAAACCTTAAACCTTAATCCTTAACAAAAAATCCTAAACTATAAAACTCTAAGCCTTAAATCATAAATTTAGAAATAAACCCCAACACTATGTATATACGTTAAGTAATGCAGTTGCCTAAAAATCAATTGTGCCTGTAAAACCTCTACCAACTTTAAGCATGCATTATGACAAAAACTGTTTAAATATTAATAATTCAAGAATACGCATAATCATATCAAAATATTATTTAAAACATGCAGTATAAATGATGAATTTAACAAAACACCTAATTCTTAAACCTTAAACATAAATACTAATCATTAAATCCTAAAACCTAAACTCTAAATCCTAAAACCTAAACCCTCTAACCTAAATCTTGATCATAAATCCTAAATCCTAATACCTAACACCTCTAAACCTTAAAACCTAAATCTTGATCCTTAATCCTAAATCTTAATACTAACACCTACCCCCTATCACCTATAACCGATAACATATAACTTACAACTTATAACCTATAACCTAAAACCTAAACCTTAAACTTTAATCCTAAACACTAAAACCTAAACTCTGATGTCTAAAACCTAAACCTTAAATTATAAAACTCTAAACCTCAAGTCCTAAACTTAAAAATAAAGCCCAATACTAGGTGCATGCGTTAAGTAATGCAGTTGTCTAAGAATCAATATTTCTTTAACAAGCATGACAGAAAATAGTTACCTTCATCCCATCTATATCAAAAGCACAAATTAATATATTCTCATCATCACTGGAGTTGTTTTCTACAACAAACTGTATCAATAAATAATTACAATGTTAAAAATGAAAATGTCAAGAATAAACATAATCATATAAAAATAATATTTGCAACATGTAGTAAAAAAAGCTGAACTTATCAAAACCTAAAACCTAAACCTTGAACTTAATCCTAAATCCTAACGCCTAAGATCTATAACCTATTACCTATAACTTAAACGTTAAACTTTAACCTTAAATGCTAAATCCTAAATCATAGGATCTAAACCCTAAGACGTAAACTATAAAACCTAAATCTTAAAATCCAAACTATAAAATTATAAACCTTAAACAATAAATTTAAAAATAAAACCCGACACTAAGTGCATCCATTAAAGAAAGCAATTATCTGAGACTTAGTTTTTCTTTAGCATTCAGGACAAAGAATGGTTACCTTCTTCCCATCTCTATCAAAACCATCAAATCAATCCATTCCCATCATCACTGGAGTCTTTTTCTGCAATAGCAACAAATAATTACAATATACAAGAAAAGATTATCCTTGTAGTAAAATGCAATTGTTGGGACCCGATCCGGAACCCAACAACTTTTCAGAAAACCATATCAAAACATCGCTTCATTTTTCTTTTTTCTTTTTTTTTTCATCATTCAAAGAAATTCCAATTTCCAATTTGGAATTCAACCCTTACTCAACCTCAATCGATATGATCCCTTATATT
>JAOSBK010000185.1:22574-36217 GCA_027568895.1 Erythroxylum shatona
TCTGAGTGAGGAAGAACTATTTTGGCATTAGAAAGCCAAATGCGAGTGGATATCAAAGGGAGATCGTAACACAAAAAACTATCAAAGCCTCACTCTTACTAAAAGAAAGAAATTGAAGATAGTGAGCCTCACGGATTCCCACAGGGACGTAGTCTCCAATCCCATGCAACCTCGTGAGCTACCTAGAGATTTCTTTGTCCAGCTGTATACTCAAGAGGAAGGCACTCCCCACTGGTGTCCTCTTCCAGGATACTTTCCTCCAATCTCCGAGGATGACCTCTGTATCCTAGCCAAGCCAATTCACCAAGCCGAAATCAAGAGGGCAGTCTTTGGCATGAACCGGAGTAAAGCCCCGAGGGTGGATGGCTTTAACATTCTATTTTTTCAAAAGCAATGGGGGAGAGTTGGCCCCAGAGTGACTGAGTACGTCTAGGCTGTTTTTCAGAAGGAACGTGAGTTAAACAAAACCATCCTCGTCTTAATCCCCACAATTCCCTCCCTGTCTAGTATCACCCAGTTTCGTCCGATTAGTCTTTACAACGTGATTTCCAAGATCATCTCCACAGTCATTGTTAATAGGTTGAAAACACACCTGAACCATTTAGTGCAACAAAACCAATGTAGTTTCATCCCAGGCTGACAAATTATAGACAATATCATCATTGCCCAAGAAGCCATCCATTCTATAAGGAAAAAAAAAGAGGAAGGGTTACTTTGCGATCAAAGTAGATCTGGAAAAAGCGTATGATCGGCTTCGTTGGGACGTCATCCATAACATGCTGAAGGAAATAGGGCTTCCAGAAAACCTCACATCGTTCATCATGCAGTCTGTGACGACAGTGACTATGCAAGTAGATTGGCAAGGCCCACCTACAGAGCCCTTTAGGCCTTCACGTGGTATTCACCATGGTGACCCGATATCCCCTTACTTATTTTTCCTTTGTATGGAATGCCTAGGCCATCTTATCTCGGAGAAAGTGGGACAAGGCCAATGGCACTCTTTTAAGCTTAGCCCCTCTGGTCCCCCTATCTCCCACCTTTTCTTTACAGATGACCTGATCCTCTTTGCCGAGGTTACGGATTCCCAAATGCACATAGTCTCCAGTACTCTCAAGGGCCATGCTTCTGGGCAAAAAGTTAATACGCAAAAACTCGAATCTTTTTCTCCAAGAACATTCCTTGGGGAACTATCCTTCGAATTCGTGGAACCCTAGGTCTTCATAGTACGAATAATCTGGGTAGATATCTAGGAGTTTCGTTGCTTCATAAGCATACCACGAGACATATTTATTAACACATTCTAGACAACGTACACAGGCATATAGCCAGGTGTCGTGCAAGGCAGCTATCTTTAGCAGGCCGAGTCATCTTAACGCAATCAGTGATTTCAGCATTACCCATTTTCACGATGCAAACTATGCGTCTGCTTAGACGACTCTGTGACGAATTGGGGAAAATTATAAGGTCGTTTATATGGGGCTTCTCAGAAGACCAGTAGAAAACACATCTCATTAAGTGGGATACTGTCTGTCAGTCCAAGAAGGCGGGAGGTCTGGGCCTAAAACGGATTCGATCTTCGAACGACGCACTTTTAACTAAGTTGGGCTAGGCTCTGATCACCCAACCATCAACCTTTTGGGTCAGGATCGTTCGGGTTAAATATCGTATAGACCCACACTATATCCCTCCCAGCATTGATAGGAGCGGAGTGTCGTGCACTTCAAAAAGTATCTCAGCTATTTGGCAATATGTTCAACAGGGGGTTAAATGGCGACTAGGCAATGGTCGACATATCTCCTTTTGGTTGGATAACTGGGTGAAGGAGTGGGGTCAACATCGCCAATTCCTGAGTCGTGTCTGCACTTAAAAATAATGGACATGATAACGGCAGATGGCTACTGGCAGTGGAACTTAATCCAACCCTACCTCCCTTCCTCTATATGCTTGGATATCGTTGACATAACTTTTTCCTACTAAAGGCATCACTAAAGATAAAATCCAGTGGGGTCCAACGACTAATGGTCGGTTTATTGTGGCGTCAGCTTACGACTTGATTGAAGGGAACACCCAGGCAAATACCGCTAGCCTTTGGACCCTAATTTGGAAATAGGCAGGGCCCCAGCGGATTAGGGCTTTTCTTTGTTACTGAGCAAGAAAAAATTCCTGACTAGCAGTCAGAGAGTCATTCGTCATATCGCAATAGACAGTTCCTGTCATGCCTGTGGACAGAAGGAGACCATTCTCCATGTCCTTCGTGATTGCCCGCGAGTTCAGGCTATCTGGCAAAAATTTCCCTCGAGCATAGTGGATACGGCCTCCTATCAGCAGGATGTGGAGAAGTCGGTGCAATCCAACCTTCTGAAACATCATCAAGTGGCACAACAACATTGGATTACCATCTATGGAGCAACATGCTGGATGTTTTGGAATTGGCATAACAAAAGTCTGTTTGAAATGGACTTCACTTCGTCGAAAGACGGTACGCATGTAGTTCTGGAGTATGTGGAATGGATAATCCAAGCAAGGATGGTCAAGAGCTGTGTGTTTTTGGCACAGGGCTTACTAGTGGGGAGCTTAGTGAGTTGGTCCAAACCACCGATAAACTGGATCAAGCTCAATATCGACAGTTCGATGCCACAAGGATCCTCCTCTACTACAACTGGGGGTTTACTTCGATACTGGGTTTACTTCGAGACTGAAGCAGTTAGTGGTGTGGTGGGTTTCTGCAGCACATCAGGAGGGTATCTTCGCTTGAGGCTGAGCTCTGGGGTATTCACTCGGGGCTCCAATTGGCTTAGTCACTTGGGTACCGACGTGTCATCCTCGAAGTGGATTCCTTAGAGGTAATTAATCTTCTCTCCAATTCAAGTACTATGAATTCTGTATATTTTGTTTTGTTGACAGGCACCCGGGCACTGCTCCAACAAGATTGGGAGGTCATAATTTAGCACGTGCATCGAGAAGGAAACCAGTGTGCAGACTACCTAGTTACTCTTGCTGTCCTTATAGACCCAGGGTTGCATTACCTACAGGAGCCACCGATGTCGATCGTGGAGCTCATCCACCAAGATCATCACGGAGTCGTGTACCGTAGATCGCTGTGATAGCTTCCCTTTTGTGTGTTTGTTTTGTCCTTTGTAACAAAAGAGAAAAAAAAACATAAATATTAATATTTAAAGGGTTATCTATAGCTTCTTTTATGTAATTTTTAACATAAAAATAATCAAATGTAGAATACGTAACTATCAATGAATTTGTCATAGGAAGCTCTTTAAAAAAATTAGTTTTAAAATGAAAATTTTAAACAAATATATCATTTTTAATTTCATATTTCTAATTATCCCAATCTTGACTATTTAGTTTGCCACATCTTCATGCTGATTTCAGAAGATTACGAGTAGATCCTAGATGAAATCAAGCTGGAAAAGACAACTCCTTGTCTGTTTATCTACATCTAGTCGAAGCAGAGGAGCATAAAGATCAAGAAAAGGGTACTCGTAAACTATGAGCTACGAGTGCTGAACAAAGACAAGAGTCAACATGTCAAAGAAACATGTAAAACCTCTTCAGTCATTTAAAACACGAGTTGCTTGCAATTATTCATAGTACAGTTCAAATAGTTGTCTCACAGACATACCCTTTTGTTTTGTCGCTTCACTGGCATACCAATGCTACCGCGGAGTCCCATATGTGCGGACGCCATAAGTTCATGCCTCTCGAAGATGTACATCATGTCTCTGAGGGCTTCCTGATGAATGACACTTTAACTGTTGAAGTTGAAATCTTCTTCATGTCTGTGGCTAAAGTGACTTGTTGAAATCGTAATTACCCTAATTGGAAGTAGTTATTAGTAATTTGAATTAATAAGGCATCCTAGTGAGGCTTTAAGAAATGGTAGTTTATGATGTTTTACTTTTGTTTTTTTATTATCTTATGATGTAATTAAGAGTTATGTTTGAATCAAATGTGTGTATTACTGGAGATTTTTATTTCTATTTATGAGATGATTTTAGACGAGTTTTCTTTTTTCTTCTTTATTTACTATTCCTATCTAGATTTGGTCTATGAGAGGAGTCTTTATTTGCTCTCATAATAAATATTGTTTGTATACTCAATAATTAGTAAAAATTATTTATTAGAATAATATATTATTTATTTATGAGTCTTTCTCTTAATTTAATTTTATAGATTAAGTAATTTTTTCGACGAATACAATAATTTAATTTGATAGTAATAAATTTTAATTATTTTCAATAGCATTATTTTTAGTCAAATTTATTAATTACAAAGGAGAAATATTCATTTAACAAGATAATCAGTCAAATGAAAAAAAGCATGATAAAAATTAATTGATACTAAATATGAAAAAGAAAAATTAGATTAAAAATAATAATATCAATCAAAAAAACTTTTAATTCAAATAAACCGAAAGATTTAAAGTTTAAAAGTTCCGATTTATTAAATTCTAATCTTCTTCTGCTCTCACTTTCTCTTCTATCCATATTTCTTTGCCTCCGATTGACTGAAAACATGTTTCTCTCCCACGAAAATACTGCTTCAACATCCCATTCACGCGTAGAACTATCTTTAATCTCACGTTGAGTGTTGGCTGAGTGGAAATTGGAGATGGGATTTGGAAATCGTCGGCAATTGGGGTCACCGGAATGTCGACGTCATTGTGTCTGAAATAAGGAAAAATAACAGTTGCATGGCCTGAACAATTAAACAAAACTTGAACATGCATCAACTTCCGTATAAAGAAACATTTCCTTGTAAGCCCTATTTGAACCATCGTAACTTTTCAATCTCCAACGCTATAAAAACCTCGTATGATACTCTCATTTCTTCCACCAACCTCCTTCCATTTGAACAGAAAAGGAAAGGAACAGATTCTGCAACCGCCGAAAAAGTTCAAGCGAACACAGTAAAACCTCGGTCACCACAGTCTCACACAGTTTCTCTCGCTATCTAATTTGTTTTGCATGGATAACTTCGAGGCTTATTTCAGTACCGTTCTTGAGGTTGCGACGAGGGCTCTTTTCTGTCACATAATTGACTCTGGAACGGAAGCTGCTTTAGCCATGAAAGTGATTGCCTTCTGGATGTGGCTTGAATCACAAGGGTTTAGTGATATCATCAAAGTGATATCATCAGTTGATGATCATGAGTTCTTGGCTCAGGTCACAGAAGAAGCCGAGAGTGTGGTGTTTTCTCTCCAAGGCCATTCAGCGCCGTCTTTGCGTGCCACTCAAAACTTGGCTCCAGATTTCGATTCTCTGAATGCCCTTATATCCGAAAAAGATAAGGTCTCAATGGGCATATCAAACTTCTATAAACGAGTCTGCTATGTCATGTTTAAGGATATTTTGGAGGAGAGAAACATCAAACTTGAAGACCAACAAGGTGAGGACATAGTCCAAGCCTCTTGCTCCAAAGTTGGTGGAACTGAAACTGCTGAATCGAGTGGACCCTCTGTGCCATTCAAGTTGAATCCTTTTGCCAAAGAGTGGAATCCACTGAAAGATAGAGCCAACGAGAGTGACAGATGCTTGTTCCTTACCTTCTCAAACGGATACCCTCTCAATGAAAGCCAAATTGTCAACTTTTTCACCCAGTACGTTGAAAGTTCTATATGTTTATGCTTATATTAGATGATATTTTCTTCTTTGACATGAGATATAATTAACGGATATGCAGGAAGTTCGGGGCTTGCATTGAGAGAGTGTACGTTCACTGGGAAAATAGGACGGATGAGAAAATGCCACCGCTCTTCGGGAAGGTGGTGTTTGATGCGTCTTATGTTCCGGCGAGCATTTTGAAAGGGGAAAAGGAAGCCAAGTTCATGGTCGAGGGTAATCCTCTCTGGTGCAAAGAGTTCGTGCAGAAGAAGAAGAAACGCGAGAGAAACTGAGAATTTGCATGTGTTGTGTGTTGTATAATAAAGCCTTATTAATTCCTATGACAAATGATAATGTCAATAGAAGAGAGGCACTTTTATTTAATAAAATGAACTCATTTCTTTGAAATTCTCCTTATTAGGATAGAAATAAGTTCTACCGAACTACCCGAAATTAGCGCTTATTTGGATAGACTTTTGAGAGATCAATAAGAACTTTTTTTAACGGGTGTTTGGTTGTAAAATAAAAAATACTTCTTTAATATATATGGTTTTTTTAAAATCAAAATATAACATTTTAAGAAACTCAAATTTGAAACTTCTCAAAAAAGCTTCTCAAATGACTTTTTTAAGTAGATTTTTTAGATCAATTAATGAGCCTATTTTTAGTTCCTTTTATCCTTATGTTTTACACAATTCTTACAATATTTATAATCTCATCTTCACGTTTATCTTACAAACTCATCTTTTCTATTACAATAAAATGCATAATTTATTATGTATCTAACTATTTACTCAAATTGAATATTTATTTTGAGATTTATATAATGTTATTTAGCTTGTTTATATGTTTTAATATTTATTTTTATACTAATATTATTTATATTATAAACATATAAAAGATTTGGTTAGATATACTTTCATTTATGTTTTATATGGTTTAAAATTATATAATAATTAATTTATTGTGTTTTGCATATTATTTAATATACTTTAAATAATATTTATATGTATAAATAATTTTTACTACAAAATAAAATATAGTTAGAATTAAAAATATTTTTTATTTTTATGTTGTCAAACAATCTACTGTATGAAACTCTTTGAAAAAAGTTTTATTTTAAATGACAACCAAACAATCAACTGCCTCCTTAAAAAAGTACTGATAAAGACTCTATTAGTAGAAGTCCAACCAAAAAGAGACTTAATTAGGTAACATAATATTATAGAAAGTTAATAATATCAAGTTAAAGAGAGTGTTTGACTAGTTTACATCAATCTCTCAAATTTAAGCATAAATTAAAATATGATTAATTTGAAGTTAAATATTAATTTCGAATCAATATAAAAGAGAATTAACAAACTTAATAATAATAATAATAAATCAGCTTGGACCTGAGATCGGGCGGGCCTGGATCCGATCCTTTGCTATTGGGCCATTTGTCAATTCTATGTCCATAACCATGTTATTAAATAATATTAATGGACGCCACCTAACCCCATTTGCTTTTCTTTTTAAGTCTTGATACTTTCCAGATTAGCAAATATTTCTTTAAATGGTAAAACAGTCTTATCTTGAGTGTCTCACTTCTATTGATTAAAATTCAAACGTAGGGAACAAGCCGCAGAGAAAAAAGACATGGCTTCTTTCTTGGACGACGACGCCAGCCATAGCTCTGGACGCCGTCAGCACGTCGTCGTAATGAGACACGGCGATCGCATGGACAACTTTGACCCACTTTGGGAGAAAACCGCCCCAAGGCCTTGGGATCCTCCGCTCATTGATGCTGGTCTTCGAAGAGCATTCAAGACGGGTCGAAATTTCCGGACAATTCTCGGGTTCCCGATCCATCGTGTCTTTGTCTCCCCTTTCTATCGATGTGTTCAGACCGCCGCCCAGGTCGTTTCCGCCCTCTGCGCCGTCGACTATAATCCCGCCACCGACACCGACACCGACACCGACCGTTCTGTAGCCGTCGATCCATCTAGAGTCAAGGTGATAGCTTTGTTGATTAATGTTCTATAATCTTTGTTTGGCACGTACTCTTATGTGATCTATTTTTGTTTTTGCAGGTTTCGATTGAATATGGACTTTGTGAGGTGATGAATAATATTGCAATCAGGCCTAAAGTTGCACCAAAAGATGGGAAGTTTAGCTTCAACGTGCGGGAGCTTGAGGCTATGATGCTAAATGGAACTGTGGATCATTCTGTTGAATCAGTGTATAAAGAGGCATGTAACATATACTCCAAGTTTCGTTTTTCTGATTTTGTGTATAATGAAGAGAAATTAATGAAAGCTTTAGTAAGTTTTCAGATATGGAGAATAATTTGGTTTTTCTTGTTTTGAGGATTGTAGTTGCCAAAGTGGCAGGAAACAGATGCCAAGAGGAGATACAAGCAAATTGTCGAGGAACTTGCAAACAGATACCCTTTGGAGAATTTGCTGCTAGTCACGCATGGTAAGGTTTTTTTAGATACCAATTTTCAAATTTCTCGTTTGAAATTGTGGATTGCTGGTTATATTGCGGTTGTTGTTGTTGTTGTAATTATGACAAATATAAGTATCCGGACAACCATGGTCTGTTGTCTCGATCAGATTCCATTGTAAGATGAGTAATCTTAAGCATCTAATAATTCAGGGGAAGCAGTTGCAACTATGGTTGATGAATTTTCAGAAGACAACCAGAAAGTGTACGATGTAGAGTATTGTGCATATACTGATCTGAAAAGGCCTATCAAGCATGAGGACAAGCCATATTCAGCTGGTGATTTCAAGGTGGTGTTCTCATCAGGTATTGAGACCTTAACTGATACTGCATAACCAAGTGAATTTGCAGAACAGTAAGGTACTCTGTTTAATGGTGATATTGTCTCAAAATAACCTATTTTTGGACTGTGATACCACTTGAACATAGATTGTGATCTATAGTTTACATTTCATTCTGTGAGGGGAAAGACTCTACAGAAATAAAATTATCTCTTGAACTTAATAGCTTGAAAAACTTACCTCTCAGAAACTGACAATTCCTCTCTCCGCAAATTCCAAATCATTCTGTTGAAGCTCATCCTCTTTGTCGTAAATGATTTGCTTGCATCGAAAGTGATCTGAGCCAATAGAGAATTGCTAATTATAGACATGAACATGCTCCCCGTCCATGCAAAAGATATATAGGAATGATTTGAATTAGCATACTCGATAATTTAATAGAAGGAATAGGACAAATCATCATCCTTGTTCTGTGTAGTTCAAAGTAAGAACAATCGTCACAACAACAAAAGATTTAAGTGTCACAATGTTATTATCAGCTTTTCCACCAAAGAAGCTAGTGAACTCATTTCATCATACTACACCACATAGTTAGTCTTTGCATCAGTGATTCACCACCCTGAAAGGTTTGGTAGCGTTTCAATGTGATCAAACATATCAGCCGGGAAGTCATCGAAGAATGTGTCAGGAGTAGGAGGATTCTTCACATCCCTTGAACCATATGAACAACTCGCTGTTGGATCAAACAGCGATGTCCCCAGTGAAAGTTGTGCTCCATTTCCTGGTTCTGTAGGATCTACTGCTCCAAAAGCATCCAGCAGATAAGGATCATCAATTCTAGCCAATAGCTCCTGGTTTGCTGGTGAAAATGTTAGTTCTGGTTGAGGTTGTAGGACTTGCGGGAAGGGAAGTTGAGTGTAGGGCTCATCTTTCACTTGCACGAGCATCCCACTGCAACTAGATAATTCAGGCTTAATGAAATCCGGCAAAGGCGCCATTTGAATCGGTTCACGATTGTCGATGTATGAAGATGAGCACGATTGAGCCTTTGATGACGACTCTTCCTCTATTGAAGAACTGAACATTGGAGGAGCCTTAAAAGAACACAGAAAAAGAAACATGGTAACGATTAAAACTTCAAGAAAATACTTCGAAAGAACAAATCCTTCCCCACCATTTCTTTTCCTTCGATTGTAACGTCACATCCATAATTTTACACTCCACAAATGACAATGACACGGAATTTTTTGCAGACCAAAAAATAAAGAAACCCCTTTAATCAAAGCGTGAAATGTTTGTTTACCTCTAAAGTGTGAACATCATGAAAGGCAAGACCTTCCTTTTTAATGTTCCAAGATTTGGTAGAACTAGAACAAGACGGTGTTGCGTTACTATGCAGAATCCTAGCCAACCTCTTCTGTCTGCTACTCCAGAAATTCTTCACATCATTATCAGTTCTACCAGGCAAATACGTCGCGATCTTTGCCCATTTGTTCCCGAATTGCCCCTGCAACTCTATCACCACCCTCTCTTCCTCCGCTGAAAACTTGCATCCACTACACAAAAGCAAGAACAATCAAAGAATCGCCATGAATGAGCATTTTGTTCGCACTAGTGAGAGAAGAAAAGGAATTCAGTCGTTACATCTTCAAGTTGGGTCTAAGTTTATTGACCCAACGAAGACGACAAGATTTGCCAGTTCGCTGCAAGAGGCCTTTGGATCGAATGGAGCTCCAATCTCGAGGGCCATATTTCTTCACGTGGTTTATTAACACCTCATCTTCCTCTGCTTTCCATGGACCTTTCCTTATCTCCTCTCTTCTCACTTCCATTTCGATTCCGAAACCCTAATAATTTGATTCGCAGACACTGCACATTAAGTCTGTTTTCTCTGATTCTTCTCGTTGATTGTTTTCGTGTTTCTTTTTTTTCGAGTATTGACGGTTAAGGCGGTTACCCGCACTACCCTCCACTAACATACCCACTCTCTAAATTCAAATTAGTCTAAAGTTACCTTCCTGCCCTTTATCTGTTAAAACATGTAGTAATGAGTTAGGTCGAGCCGGGCTCAGGCTCGGGCTCGGGCGAGCTCACCCCGGCATAAATCTGACCCAAAAGTTTGTAGTTAGACTCTCGTCCTAAGCTCGATCAATTTTATGTTGCTTAAAGTTCGATTAAATCTGATTAAATATATTTTTATTTTAAAAATAAAAACAATTTCGTTTTTTTTTTTAAATTTTGAGTTTTAGGCTATGTTACTTGAAACCGATTCTAATCTAAAGTTTGAAATTTTTAAAAATAATTGAGCCTGACTTGAAGTTGCTCGTTGAATTTGAACCGAATCAGGAAAACCTAGTTAATTCTAATTACTTAAATTGGGCCTTAGATATGGTTGAATAGTACTTGCTTAATAATGTGATTTTTCCAATTTTTCTTGTGACTTTATTGACCTTCACGTTTGCATTTTGGTTTAGGCTATGCTCGGTCAAAAGTCAATAAGATAATAAAGCGGCTAAAAGTGAATAAATTTTAAATTCGAGAGGGCCATTGTAACCTAGCCGAATCGAATTTAAGTTCCATTTTATTCACTAATTAATATAACTAAAACGACATCGTTTTAACGATCAATTGAACCCGACTTATTATTATGCCTAATTTTGTATTCTTATTTCTACTCTTAAATTTTCTACCCCAGAAAGACTTTCCCAAGAGACATAAAATTTGTTACTAAGAAGAAATAGACGATTCATTGAGAAATTGAAGCTATCTGATGTACATAAGATTATTTCAACAAGTGCAAGGTATGTCACTGAAGGGTATACATTAAACGGAAAATCAGTAAATGTTAGCAATCTCTAGCTGCAACACCGTCTTTATCAGATTCTACTGCATTGGTTGAATCATTCTCAATTTTGCCACCTACAAGACCCTGCTGAATTGTACACCTAGTCAAAGTTGATTTATCAATTAAAGATGGCTTCTGTAAGCAACCATTTTCTTCATCTGCTACCTTAACCAGAGGTGGGTTATCACCGTGACTCGATGTAGATGAGAAATTCGACAATAGTTCTGCATCCTTCAATGTGTCGACCGAAGTTGATTCGGAATCAGGATTCGTCTCATTGTTATTGGCATTGTTAGTAGAACAATTGTTCTCCAACTGTTCATTCTGACGATCTGATTCTGTCAAACTATTCTCTCTGCTTGTACCGCAAGTTCCAGCAGTATCGGTCCTTTGTGATTCAATGGCATTGGAAGCAGAAAGAGAGGTATCACACACAGTACTGGCATCTGCCATGCTAGCAATTGCCAATGCCTCAAGGTTATTGTTTGAAGTAACATCCCTGTTAATAGTTGTGCATTCTTCACGAGTATCTCCTGCTGAAAGTGGTTCGCCATCCATTGCGCTATGAGTACCTTGTGCTCGAGGGCTTGAAAATGGCTCCACATCCATTGCACTGCCTTGTGCTACTCCGACTTGATCAGTCAAAATACTGTCTTCCGAGGTTAGAGTTAAACTCACATAGGCAGCTACATCATCAGTGGTCCTGTTCCCATTTGCTGGGAAGGCATCATCAGATGTGACCTTGTTAACAGAATCTAAAACAGGAGTACTATAGATGGATGGTGGATCAATGTCCATCTCAGAGTCGATGATTTTTCTTTCACGGTCAAGATAACCATTAGCACCTTCAAGCGCCTCAGGTCTGTTCTCATCACGGAGTAAAGGATCCTCATTTGTGGGAAGATATTTACTTGGAAACTCTCTATCTTCATGTGCAGAATCTGACCTACCTATCTCACACTCAACAAGATTAACTGCTTGCTTTTGATTGATATCGTCAGCTGTCCCACAGAAATCCAAACTAACTAGAGCATTCAATTGCTTTTGCACAGCAACTGAGAGAGAAACAGCATGATCACGAATCAGAGAGTCACGTGGTGGACAGAGTAGCATATCGATCAAGGCCTTGTTGTACTGAAATAGGCTAATAGATGGCTTCCGAAAGCCCTTTTGGCGATATAATCTAATAACTTTAAACACATGTTCACACAAGTTGCCCATTTCTGCCCAACTGCAGTCACAAACAGCAAACTCCGATCCCGGGTTCCAAACCATGTGAAGTTTATCTCGATTGACCTGGTTGATAACCTTTGCAAATCTATTTTCTACAATGACATCCGAGTCTGCAATTTCTAATGCCTTGCGCCAAGATGTTAAGCCAGTCACCCATTCATCTTTCCAGTATCTTGCAAAATCATCTCTGTCGGAGTACTCATCAAGCCAGAAATAGGAGTGTACTTTTGTACCCAACTTGTAAACCAGCCAATCCAAACGTTGGTAAACACTGGAATCTTTCTCATTCAACAACCTGACCTTCAATTGATTGTGATAAAATTCTATTGCTGCACACATTTCTTGACTTGCCAAAGGCAGAGTTTTTAATGCAGTAACCCAACTCCCTGTTACAAAAGAAATATGATTCTTAATGTTAAATTTCTAACGATAGAAAATCTCATATGACGAGTTAAACTAGGAAGCAAATCAATTTCATTCACAGATATGGTTCACCACAAAAGAACAATTCACATCATTTAGTTGTCCTCAGGTACTTGATAATGATGTCCATAGAGGAAAAAGAAAAAATCTAGGAGTTTGCTTTTAGGACAAAGTAAACTAACTTGAAAAGAAGATGAATCGAAAGGTGACCCACCTATTCTAGGATGCCAGATTGCCTTGAAGTAATCTACAAAATCAAAGCTATCAACAAAATCTTCCACAAAAGCCTCAAATAAATTCACAGATCCTTGTCCTGTACATATATCATCAAATGCAAGTGCAAGTCGATTTGACATTTGGGCGCGCATCTCTATTTCTGGGCATCTCTTTACTAAGTTCTTATGCCACAGATGGCGGACCCGCCAAAATGATATTAGTACAGAGCACTGAAAAACATCCCTGAGAAGAATGAAAAGATTAAAATGGAGGAAGCTTTAGAATCTAATCAACATAATTTAGTGAACTGCATAAAGTAGCCAACATCCCTGAACTGCCGAAATCCAAATGGAGCAAAATTGAGATCTTAGAACTACCAATGGCAATAAGCAACTCTTGACTTCACATTGAAAAGTACAAGGATTATTTAGGTAGAAAAGTTAGCAACTTGATAGAACCAGGACAACTCAGCAATGAATTTACATATATAGTAAATATATATATATATATATATATATATATATATACGTATATGTTGTT
>JAOSBK010000186.1:51812-65753 GCA_027568895.1 Erythroxylum shatona
TTATTGCCTTGAAGTCCCGGCAATATTTGGCAATGGTCGATCCTCTAATAATAGGGGACATAAATACAAATTACTATCGTGAATAATTTTAAAAAAAAAATTCACTGATGTGATGTATGATACATGTTCATGACAAATTCCGGGACTAATTCTAAAGTCCGAATTTATTCTATAATTCACAACTTACATTATTGAATCCTTAATTCTTAATTAAATCTGAAAATTCACAAATTTCACATGAAGAGGTAGAAAACGAGGTAGATTTCATAAAACTGCACTAGAGAATTAATAGAAAAGATCAGTTGAAAGTTACATAATAAAGTAAACGACTGTTATGTTATAGAAAGCTAAAATGTAAACGCTTCAAAAAATATGCAAACAGAATTTAAAGATCTACAACAAGAACAACCTGTGAAAAGATACAGTTTCTAACCCATCCCCGTACTTCACTTATACAAAAGAGCTTTCCTAATATACTCGTGTCTAGATTCTAAGAACTCCTGGAAAAGGCTAAAACTCGTTAAGATGCAAAATGCAGATCCCAATAGTTCCGGCACAAATCAGTGAAGATTTTAAAAGAATTAAAAGAAAAATATGAATGAAATTCTAAGTCTATGTCTTCTATGCCCTTTAAACTAAACAGAGTGACTAAAGGCCACCAGCAGATCCAATCACGTCAGAAAAATCAACTTCAACCCAAATGCTTTAAGAAATCTACTTTCTATACTCAAAGCCCTCGAAATTGTATATGTAGTGGAAAGTAAAAAGACCCATCTTTTTTTTTCTTTTCAGAGGAGCGAAACACCCCAAATTCTTCAACTTTAATCAAATAATCAAATCAACCCAGAAGACAGAGCATAAGATTCAAACTTTCTCTTCTCAAGATAATATCCCCTTCAAAAATTGTATCTACACTAATTTTGAACAACATTTCCTAAATCAAACGAATCGGTAACTACAAAGGAAAAAGAAAAAGATAAAATCTCCAGAACCATGTCTACTCAGGACCCGTGCTTGGCAAAGGAAATATTTGAAAGTCAAAGAAGAAAAGAAACCAGTACAATCTCAAAACAACTCAGATGCAAGCTTATATGGTATTTACCATCAAAAACCAAAAGTTCCCTCATGCTTTCTCTCACTACTGAAACTTCCACACGTTCGTGTATATCTATATTTCTAGGTCTTAGTTTATGTAAACCAAGTATGTAAAACAACAGAAACAACATAGTCAGTTGTCTTCTAACGGAACATAACAGATCATATAGACATATACATATATCTCAATTTTCAAGCCATTCATGCATGTAACTCTTTATTCTAAACACTAAACATTAACAAAAGCACTTACTGCGTAAAGATCCGAAGAGTGACTCAATTGATGCTTCAGTCGTTAGTTGGTGGAGAACTAGTGAAGGGAATTCGGTAAAGACTAAAATAAATAGGACTCTTTTAACTCTTCCATAAAAAAAATCCACCCGTCATTACCACTGGCGTATAAGCTTGCATGTAGGACAACTATTATAAACGTGTCTTCACTATTATCTAAATGTCACAAACCCAAACTGCCACATGCCACTATAACCGTGGTTCATTAATTTATTTATTATTATTTTATTAATAAATTATTCTTGTTAAATAACCAAAAACATTGTTTTGAATTCTTATAACAAACAAATACCCAAAATTTCCAGACAACTTCCGAAAATTCACCAAAATTCCGTCATAAAATAATGACTCGTAAAATAAATTTTCAACTCAAAATTAATTCACCATCAATTTCTAAAAATATTTGAAGTATACAAAAATTACTAAAATTATATTACTACGGTCCGAATCAATCCGAAGTTTCATTAAACCAATTTACCCGGAAAATGCCATGAATGCATGCCAAAATACTTATGCACAATTTAAGCAAATATTTAATAAGCAAATAACAAACATAATTCGTACTAAACTCCTTTAATATTCTAACCCCTAACTTGGGCGTTACAATGTAAAAATTTTAAAACACTTAATATTAAAAAAGTGTTGTTAAACATTTTTAAATTTATATGAATGGTTTAATATATTAATAAGTATGGATCATTCTTTTTACATTAACATAACATATTCCTTTTCTTCGCTAAGATTTAATAGAAATATGACTTTTAATATATATATAGTACATATATCGTGTAAATTTCCGCACCTACACTCACAACAAAAATATGTTTAAACTTATGAGTACCACCTACGTCCGAGGCCCTGCGTGAAGGTAGGTTAGTTTTGTTAGTACGCTGAGGAGATCTTATTATGTATCTCAGGATTATGTGAAATGATAAAAAATGAAGGTAATGTAGAATACCTAGATTCAGTTCCATTTCGAATTTTGATGTCAATTTCGAGCTCTAAACGTCTCCGAATCTCCCGAAGCCTGTAGTGGAAAGCGCTCACCGACTTACGGGCTAGGCCTTTCTACAATTTCTTCAGCGTTCTGAGCTTCCTTAACGGGTCAGGAACCTTACGCTCGTGAACGTTCTCTTTCTTATTATGAGTAACTGCAGGAGACCTAACTTTTATATAGCTTTCATATCGGGCTTCTCCATTACAACGCCGATATAGATTCGGTCTACACTGATCGGGACTCATTTTTTACCCGAACTTCGACTCATTAATTTAGATCATTTATTGAGCCACTTTATTATCTTTATCTGAATCAAATGGCGTAACTGAACCGGTAATTTATTTAAAAACTAAAATTACAATTAATGTTAGTCCAACTTTAAGAGACATTGACAAAATCGCCCCTAAGGGCAAAAATGTCTAACAAGTTTTACACTATTGATGACAACATTGCAATAATAATTCAAATCGGTACGAGAGAAATCATTGATTCTTACAATTAGTCATCACATTTAGTTGAAAAGTAGCGGCGCGAAATTATCATGCGTATAATTATGAATGAATGTTTCTAAGTTAATTTTGGGATAGAAGCGAAATGTGTGTCTACGACCCGATTACCTACCTGTTTTGCCCGCAACGAGCTTTTTTCACCGAAAAGTGTCTAGCGATTTTACCAACTGACTATTTTGTCTATTGAAATTATGTCAACGGGCTGTTTTTCCACCCTTCTAATAACCATGCATAGTTATCTATTCAAATACTTATTAATTTTTCTTTTAGTATATAAACACGGATGGTCACCAATAACGCTACTTTTAACAGATATTTTAAAATAATAATCTCTTATCAGAAATTTTTACATCCGAAGGATAACTATTTCTTGGACACAGGCTTTAAGTAATTGAAGTTTAAGAATACAAACAAAACGGAAAGTGTGAATTCAAAACCGATAAGGAAGGTATCAAATCAAGCATGGATCGACAAGTTCGATCGTTTGTTGTCAATTTATTGCTTTCATGGGATATCTATTGATGTCGTTTAGTATCACTTAAAAAGACATTATCTTGCTAAATGAATCTTATGACAACTACTTAAGAACTCCTAATTAATGTACTCCAAAACTGAAAGGAAAAAGGTTACGTGAGACTTAGAACAAACGTATCTGCAAAGTGTTCACATGTAAAAATCAAAATGGTAACATTATTAATTCTTCAAAGCAATGCTTCTGTAGTTAGGAACAGATAGAAGAAAGTGCTGGCTTCAATGGAAGTTTTCGATGGATGTTGACAATGCTGTTTTTGGAACCAAGCTATGAATATTTCCAAGGTGTTATAATTGCATCTCTATCTCTCTCTATTCATACTTGATTAAAAGGGTTTTAGATTATTATTAATGATGATAATAATAATAATAACAACAACAACAACAATAATAATAATAATATAATTTATAACTAGTGTTTTTTATTTTTAAAATTATTAAAATTATTAAAATAATATTATTTAAAAAATAATCTAAAATGTCAAACGAATCTTTAATTCAACCTAACCTACAACAATAATACCAACACCCAATAAGAATTTCGTAAAAATGTGAGGTATGAGAAGGTCTAGTAATATAGAGTCTTATCTCTATTAATAAAGAGATTGATAAATTTGTATGTAAAGCGAAATAATGATAGTATAAAATATAAATAAATATGTCTACATAAAACAATAAAAATATGTAACGCAATATATAATATAGTATGTATATATAAAGCATAGTAAATATTAACAATAGAAAATAAAAAATAAATAAATACACAAGAAAAAATACAATACAAGAAAAAAACCGGATCATTACAAGATAATAATTTAAATAAATAAGATAGTGCTTAGGCTAATTATAGAACGAGATATTTCAGAGAGAAAATGTTTAAAAGATTTAAGAGTACGAGATAGGCCTCCATATGTGAGATACTTTGTCTGGATCTTAGTATCTTATCTCTTACTAAATTTAGAATCATTTAAGAACTAGACTTATATCAATTGAATTGATAAGGTGGAACTAAAAGTTGATAAATTTTTATAATGTTTCAAGAGAGTTGCATGAAGGACTGGTTAGAGCTGACGCGTAACAGCCTGTTGCTAATCCGGAATACAACAGACCAATTGCTGTCCTTTATGACCGGTGATTAAAAATTTGTGTGCGCGAGCCAAACTACATGAGATCAACGTTGTCAAGTGCAATGCATTAAGCCTCGCAGCCACTTTCATGTTACACGTGTACAATCAAAGGATGTCACGTGCGTCTTGTTTTTTATATTAATTGCCTTCACATTAAAAACTACCCCCTTCTCCAAATTTAATGGAATTTCGTAAGCTATTTATTTATTTATAAAATATTTATATTTTTCTCTTTTAATTGAAATTATATGACAAGTATATTTTTAAAATATCAAATTATAATTACATGATAACCATTTCGATATGGCTTTGCATTTATTAAGCTCCCCTAAACGATGGTCGAGTTGGTAAAGTGAAAAGTCTGGTATAAAAAAGTCTTATGTTTGAATTCCCTTATCTACACTCTCTCGTCGATCGAGTCTGTTGTACAAGACTTCCTTAATGTGAAATATCTGATTGGCATAATTTGCATACTATTGTGTCATTCCGGAGATTTAGCTTGTGTATATTCCAAAAGATAATGACTACGGATTCCTTCGTTTAAAAAAATAATATATATGCTCAAACATTTTGTGAAACTAAATTACATATAACTAACAACATTCAGCAAGAGTCCCTAAAAAATGTAGATCTGGAAAAGTCTATCAAATAAATAAATAATAATTATAATTAATTATTTAAGATAATTATAACAAATTAATAATATGAGGATAATTTAATTAGTTTGATCTTGGTTTAAGAACTTAAAGAAAATAGTATTTAATTAGCTCATATTAATATACATATTATAAAGTATTTTATCAGAGATAGTTTTTATGAAAAATTGTTGATAAAATTTTAAAATATTTGAAGCTCACGCATATATTATGTATATATGATTAAAAAAACTCAACTAATTCGATTGATTTAATCGTAAAAATTTGAAATCGTTTAATTTTTTAATTCGATTTTTAATTTTTCTTGTTTAATTTATTTTAATAACTTTTGTTGATAAAAACTGATCGATTTATTAATTAATCAGTTAATTTTATAAATTAATAAGTTATTATAAAATAAAATAAGTCAAATAATATTTATTTAACATTACCTTTTTTATTAAACATCATAGGCTTACCTATTTTTTAAGTCATATTTAACAATTTTTAATTTTTTAATCTTTTAAAGTATTGATATTAAGTAATAGCGCGTCAAATCCAAGGGGAGAGAGTCGCGCGTTTTGTTACAAAACAGGAGTCGGTGTTCAACTTAAATAGCTGAATTAAAGACAGCGAAAAATAATCGAAAACTTAAATATAGATATTAAATTTAAAAAAAAAAGAAAAAAAAGGTCTCTATAAAAACCGACTCTCCCGCTATTTATTCGCCATTGATTCTTATCTCCTAAACGATACACGAACTACGCTTTGAACCCATAGCTCTCCTCTCCCAACACGCACAGCCTCTTCTCCTTTAGTTTCAATATGTCTCTCACGGAGGACTCCCCTTCTCGCTCCTCCGTCATCGTCATCGGTGCTGGTTTTTCCGGTAACGTCATCTTGTTAAGCACACGTGCATACACACGTGAATATGAACGTGTTTTGTTAGTATTATAAGTGTCGTAAAGATTTTCTCTCTTATTGTATGAGTTATCAGGTATATCGGCGGCGAGAATGTTGGCCGAGAATGGAATAGAAGATTTGTTGATCCTGGAGGCTTCTGATCGTATTGGCGGGAGAGTTAGGAAAGAGAATTTCCGCGACGTGACGGTAGAGCTCGGAGCGGGATGGATCGCCGGAGTTGGTGGTAAACAGCCTAACCCTGTCTGGGAACTTGCCTCTCAACACGGTCTCCGTACTTGCTTTTCCGACTATACCAATGCTCGCTATAATATATATGATCGGAGGTACGGTCTATTATCTTAAAATATTGGTTATTTCACTAGACATTGTAGTCTTATACCTAGTGTTCTTTTCGTGTTAATTAACTTTAGAATTTTTTTGACCTTTCCCTGTGATTCAGAGACCGGAATTTTGAGGTTTTCTTTTTAATCCAGTTCTTGTCCTTTCTTGATTTTCATGTTCCGAGTGAGTGCTTATAATCGGTGAATGTGTGTGTTTCAGTGGAAAAATATTTCCAAGTGGATTGGCTGCGGACTCCTACAAGAAAGCGGTGGAGACGGCGATTGAGAAGTTGAGGCACCAAGAAGCAAACCACGACGGTGAACTTCTGGAACTACCTTGGTAACACTCATGAACTCTTTAAGCAAATCACTTACGGGTTTTACTACTTGAGCTAGCTTTATAATATAGTGGATTCATTTGAGAATTTGCATTTGTTCAATAGCTCACCGGAGACGCCAATTGACCTTGCCATTGACTTTATCCTCCATGACTTTGAGATGGCAGGTCGGTTTTCTTCTCTAATTTTATTGTGAACGATGAAAACTGAAAACGGAAAGGAACCTTTTAATTGACGCGTGTAACTGATGAATTGGGGTTTTGTTACAGAGGTGGAGCCAATCTCAACGTATATAGATTTTGGAGAACGTGAATTTCTTGTGGCAGATGAAAGAGGCTATGAGTATTTGCTGTATAAAATAGCTGAGGATTTTCTGCTTACTTCGGAGGGTAAAATGGTGGACAATCGCCTCAAACTTAGCAAGGTAAATACAAAAATTAAACCTGTTTTCTTTGACTGCGAATCTCCTGTTGCTATTGGTTTGTTCGTTTGTTTTTACTTTTAGAATTATCAAATCATAAGTTGAAAAGTTAAAAAAAGGGGTACAAGATAAAACGTTTTTAGCTGTTCAGTGGAGGAAAAGGAACAGGGACAATTGGTGAAGAAGGGCCTAAACTCTGTTATGTAAATATGTAGTCATCCACTGCTATCTTCTTACTATAGTGATTGATTGACCCACTTTTGGTGTTCGCTGATAGTGACTTCCTGTGTCTTATCTACTTTTTTTTAATATTATTTTGCGATTTTCCTCTTCCCCACGATTAAACTCTTTTTGCTTTGGAGTCAACCGGTTCTGTTCTGCATTTTTCTGGTGACATGATTTTGTTTCTTCAATCAGCTTTTAGTTTTTGAGTTTGGTAAACCTGGAAGTTATTACCTTTACCTTTATGTCGAATTCATTTCATCTTGATGGCAGAATGGGAAGATTTTTTAGAGTTGATTTTTCTGGTTGATATGCAAACCTGAAGAAGGTGACAATATAGCTAAGTTGAGAGAAGAGAAATCCATAGAATAAGAAGTGGTTCAGAAAAAAAAAAATTCAAGCAAAAGTTCGGCTATAAATTGGTGGACCTCCACATTTATGGCTACCATAAATTGGGTTCGTTGAGTTTCTTTTAAGTTTTACTCGGTTTCAAACCAACAACTTACATAGTCAAACCTTAGAACTTCGGTCCTTCTCCGTGTCTCTGTAGTTTAATGACAAAAGCCAACTTTCAACGAACTTTTCTTGAGTTAATAACTCACCAAACATGACAGGTTCAATCATATAGCCATGAATTGCCACAATCTCAGCTATCCTTCAATCAGTAGGTCCAATTATTTCTTGTGAATGTCTTACGCAACTTGCACCACTCTGTACAGTGATTTGTAATGACCAAAAGATGATACCCAGGAGGTTGAGATGTCAAGTCAAAGTAAAAACATGAACAGAGATAGTATTGTCCATTTATTCATTTAATGTCTTCCTCCTGTCTTTGCTTAACTTGGCTCTAGATTCAGAAAACAGACAGCCTTTTTCTTACGCCACAACCTAAAGCATACTAAAGTGGTTTTCTTTGCAGAAATCCTATAAGATAGAAACTGAAACATAATATATTAGAGTTTTGTTATTCGTTTGTCTTCTTGAGTGGTTTACCAATCACTTTAGAAAATTGCGTTGCACATGTTTTAGTGGTTTGACTTGAAAGATTCTCAATTTCCTCAATGATTTTACTATTGATTTAACCATCTTTTAATGACATTAGTTGTTTTTTTTTTCTCTATCTCCAAAGCTTCTTGAATGCAGCACATTTCTCCAGAAGTTCATATGACTTAAATGATTTTTTTGCATGGATTTGGGGCAGGTTGTTCGGGAAATACAGCACTCGAGAAATGGCGTAACTGTGAAAACAGAGGATGGTTGCGTTTACGAAGCCAATTATGTGATTTTGTCTGCTAGCATAGGCGTCCTTCAAAGCGATCTCATTTCTTTCAAGCCGCCCTTGCCCGTACGTCTCATCTTCCTTCTTTTAATGAAAAGTTTATTCCGGTTAGTTTTGGCATCAAAAGCTTTTTATCCTAACTAATCCGGCACCGCCTTGATATTTTTGCCGAAATAGCAACTTGGGACATTATTTCAACTTGTTAAAAAAATGATGCAAGTAGTGGTAGTTTGTCATCTCCACGTCAGTCAGGTGTCAACATTACATGTCATACGTTGTATAAAAGCCACTGGTTTCACTCCCTCGTTTGACACCTTTCAAGTTTTGTTTAAAGTTGAAGCAATCCAACTACGGAAGTGAGTTGAAGTTTTGTCCCTGTACACAGATGTGATCACTTGTATGATTCTCGTGTCTTCAATGTGCATTTACCATTTCATGTCTCAACCATTCAACACAAGGAATCGATAGGATAACCCTAGGTCCTTAGGTATGGGTCCCTATACCATAGGAGTCCCCAGATCTTGAGATTTCAGGACTGTCCCGTAACATTAAATAGGCTCTGAAGATGAAACAAGTCAAATATCTCAGGGCAGCTAGTTTCTGTATTAAACTATACTTTTAGCTGCTATGATCATAGATTTTCGAGGTTGCTTACTGGCTACTGCCTCTGGAGTAGCAAATACCAGGGATTGTTGCAAGAGTAATCCATAGAATTGTCAATCCACAGGTTACCGTTGGGTTGCCCTTTTTAAGCTGGACCATCTTATTTGTTTCACCGTGTGTAATGCCTTTTGCGGGTGCAAGTTGCAGTTTTTAATACTATAGTGGGACAGTTGTAGTTTCCCTTTGAAGTGAACTACCTATCCTGATGGGAACTAAATTACAATGCTAGGGAGTAGGTACAGATCTTCCAAGCCTAAGTTTTGACGAGAGTACACTGTCAAGTTAAGTGGCGATACGGACCATATGGCCTTTGATACAGGTGTAGAACTCTGGCCTCGATAGCTTGAAAAACTAAAAAAAATGAAAATTCCCTAGTTACGTGGAGTTTGTTACTTCATTTGTGATAGTTTAGACATGAAGGCCAGGGAGGGAACCGGTGGGCTGATCTTTACTACCGTATTAAGTGTTTGCTAATATTTCCATATCCATATGTTTGTTTCCTTTTGTTTGTGGTCCCAAAACTGAGAAAGATCGGCTTGGTAGGAAGTTTTCCATTATCACATTCTTTGCTTTTGGGCCGCATTATTACTAATAAAGTGAAAAATAATGACACAGAAATGGAAAACTGAGGCCATCGAGAAATGTGATGTGATGGTGTACACCAAGATTTTCCTGAAATTTCCCTACAAGTTCTGGCCTTGTGGTCCCGAGAAGGAGTTCTTCATCTATGCCCACGAGCGAAGAGGATATTATACGTTTTGGCAGGTTGGTAACCCTTAAAACTATTTTGCCTAATTCATAAATTTTGCATATGATTTACAAATGAATAGTTGATTGAACGACTAGCAGTATCTCAAAGTTATTTAAGGGTTTAGCAGTTCCATTTGCGAGGCCTTGGAAACCGTATCATGGGATTGATAGGATAATCTTTTAAATTGTCTCTAGTCATCATCAGATGAATCCTGTGGTTTGAAAATGAGCAAGCACAGTCTACTTTATTTGATTTTAAAATAACCCGTCCCTTTCTTTGACATGTCATTGATTGATGCTAATCTTTGCTGTTTCAACTTTTCAGTAAGTTGCTTGTCTTTTGCTTTGGGCTGTGACTGCCTCTTTGCTTTTATGTTTGTTTTGATTAAATATGATGAAAATTTGTGAAGCTTCCCTGCATTTTTTTTGGCTTTTATTTCTTTTGTATGATTCTCCTACATGCAATGTATATGATATTCGTGTGTCATTGTCTTAGAGCTGGCATTGGTAGCTGTACTGAGCAAACTAATCTATGACTTCCAACCTATACTCGTATTGGCAGCTTATAATACAAGGAGATGATCCCTCTCAGAGTTCAGGTCCATATTATAACATGTGTACCTGTGATCTTCGTGTGGAATCTATACTATATTATAATCTTTTGATACAACAAAAACACTTTTAACTTGATATGAGAAATACGTTCCATTAATCAAACTCCAACTCTCCAAGCTGGATTCTGATCTGTTATTTTGTCATCAGCACATGGAGAATGCATACCCTGGTTCTAATATCCTGGTTGTAACGTTGACAAATGGGGAGTCGAAACGTGTCGAGGCTCAGTCTGATGAGAAGACATTGGAAGAGGCCATGGGAGTACTAAGAGACATGTTTGGACCAGACATACCTAATGCCACCGATATACTTGTGCCCCGCTGGTGGAACAACAGATTCCAGCGTGGCAGCTATAGCAACTACCCCATCATTTCAGACAATGAACTAGTTACTGATATCAAGGTTGGTAACCTATCTCACTGTCTCTTCTGTTTCATGGATGCTGGTACATAGTTTATAGGTAATCTGTCAGAATTTCACTGATATTAAAAACAAAATGAAAACAGGAAAGATCAAGAAATACTCAAAAGTTGTGAATTTTTACTCATATTAGCTGAGACTGTTTTGTTCAGGCACCAGTAGGACGGATCTTCTTTACAGGCGAACACACTAGTGAAAGATTCAGTGGCTATGTCCATGGAGCTTACCTTGCAGGTGAGAATACGGACTGGTTTACACACACTAGTACTGTGCTTTTTAGCTTCTTTAGTTCTATTATCTCTAATGTAATGAGCTTGAACTAGGTACTGAGACAACCAAATCACTATTGTTAGAAATGAGAAAAGATGACGACAGGAAAAGTGAGAGCCAAAGCCAGTCGTTTCTGCTAGAACCTTTACTAGCTCTAACAGAATCATTAACTCTCACACAGGCGGAGCCAGTCCCAAAGCTACACAAGTGCGATATCCGGACACAGCTATATCTTAGTGGCAAGCTTGGAATCCCAGAGGCAATATTATGACTATATGAACCTAAGATAGAAACGAACCCTCATGATTACGATAAAGATGAAGGTATAACAACCTGCGAGATGGGTTTGGACTTGGAATCAGTTCAGACACACCTTGATAATGCCATGATCAGTCCTGGTTACAGGGTAATGAAGTGAAGAAGATGCAACCAATCCACCCAAAAGACTGCAAGGTAATCACAGAAAGGGTGTGTCTAAGGTGCCATGATTAGTCCTTGTTGGAGGAACTGAAACTATGAAAGATCAAACACAGAAATGGTTGCTATTTCCGAGAGAGCTGTATTAGGCATTCAAATGTAATAATTGGTTCATTGTTAGATGGAAGATCTAGAGAGAAAAGCTTATCATATAACCATAGGTTTCAGTCCTACTGGTCCATGGATAAGAAGTCTATGGATTTAGCTATAGTTTTCTAGACCAAGTTAATTACTACTCTTAGAATCAAGTATATAATAAGAAATCAGACTGGATTATTCATATGTTGTGAAGAACATGACTGAAGCAGAAGTGAAGCATTCAAAATTTTTCATTGAGGATCAACTTGTAGAAGAACTGTTTTTTTTGCAGCTTTATCACTAACTTATTGCAGAGCATATAAGCCAAGATAGTGATGAGCAATATGTAAATGGTAATGCATTGGAAAATTTATAAGGGTGGAATTGCAGAAGTATGTTTATTATCTAATATTATATGCAATAACTGTAAAATTTCAATAGAAATTTCATTATTAAATAATAAGACAATTTAATTGATATTACGAAGATGTATTAAATTAAATTAAATTATTTTACAAATTTGAATTGAGTTTAAAACTTGAATTTTAGAATATCAAGGTATGTTTCGTTGTGAGTTTATTAATGAGATGGAATAGAATGTAATATTATTCTATCGTTTGGGATGAAGGTTTACAATAGAATGAAATGTAATATTAGTCTATTATTTGGGATGATGGTTTATAATAGAATAGAATGAGATGAAAAAGGAAGGTTTCATATCACATCTCATTTCATCATAAACAGTAAAAATGAAAATTCTTGGGAGGTTTAATATGAAATAGAAAATGATAAACAATTTTACACTATATTACATTATAAACCCTTTATCCAAATAACACTTTATTATACTGTATTATGAACCCTTCAATCTTTCCCAAACAATAATTTTTTAATATTACATCAATTTACGCTCTATTCTACTATAAACCATTCCATTTTATTTTATTTTATTAAAAACTTTATGTCCAGCTAAACATAACTTTAATGTTATTATCCCTACATCATCACGTATTGTTACAAGTTAAATCACTAAGGGCATATTTGGTTCACAGGAATAGGTCTATTCCTGGTATATTCTTAAAATTTAAATAATCATTTGTTTGGTTAGATAAAAATACTAGAATGCCTAATCCTAATATTAGGTATTCCTAAATTTTTAGGAATAACTAAAGATCATCAAAAAGTGTCTTTAGTTATTCCAAGAATAGAATTATTTGTTGAAGACATTTAATAATAATAATAATAAATAAATAAATAAATAAATTTAATAATAATAAGGAATTTAATAATAATACTAATAAATATAATTAATAAAAATAAAAAAAATATTTTTTAAAGTTAGCAGAAAATAATAATAATAAGAATAATAAAATTAATAATAATAAGAGGAAAATTAATAATAATAAGGAATTTAATAATAATAATAATAAATAAATATAATTAAAAATAATAATTAAAAATAATATATAATTAATAAAAATAAATAATAATAGTAAAGATAAGGATAAATAAATTTTGATCTTTTTATTACTTATTCATTTGTCATTCTAATATAAGTTTACATTTTCAAATCAAATACTGCCATAGAAAAATCAAATAAAGTAATACTAATTCTATTTTATTCTTCATCTTTTCTAATAACTATTTCTTATTAAAAAAATAATTATTCTATTCTTTATCTTTAAACCAACGTTGTGGATTTCGTACTGTTCCGTCCGGTACCAACCGAAACGTTTTGTACCGACAAAAAAACGGTACTGGAACGGGCATAAGAGTACTGGGGATGAATTCTAGTCGGTACCGGCCAATTTCGGCAGCACCGACCGGTACCGAAAATTTAAAAAAATTGAGGGACTTTTTTGCAAAATTTTCAAAATTTTCCTCCCTCCCTCCTACCTCTCCTTCCCACCCTTTTTTTCAAAGTTTTTAAAATAATAATAAATATTTTATTACTAATAATAATTATAAATTAAAAAAAC
>JAOSBK010000186.1:68721-99623 GCA_027568895.1 Erythroxylum shatona
ATATAAAAGATTTGGTTAGATATATTTTTATTTATATTTTATATGGTTTAAAATTATATAATAATTAATATATTGTACTTTACATATTGTTTAACATATTTTAAATAATATTTATATGCATAAATATTTTTATTACAAAATAAAATATATTTAAAATTAAAAGTACTTTTTATTTTTATATTTCCAAACAGTCTATCGTATGAAGCTCTTTCAAAAAAACTTTTTTTTTAAATAACAGCCAAACAGTTAACTGACTTCTTATAAAAGCTCCTTTTTGAAAATCTCTACTGACAAAAGCTCTACTGCTAAAAGTTCTACTGATATAAGCACATCCAAACAAACACTTATATTAGGTGTTACCGTTATTGTTGTTAAAAATTGAATTAAATTATCATGTTAATGATATTTAATTAGAAGACAATTAATTTTTATATTAGATGTCATTATTTTATAATTAAAGTCCAAAAAATAGTGCTTTTTAACTAGAAAAATAAAATTTGAGAATTATAAAAATGAAGATATTTTAATTTTAAATTATAAGAGAGGTTTATAAGAAGATATACTATAATTGTATGGATTATTAATGAATTTTTTATAATTTTAAATTTACAAAATCCATCCACTTTTTTAAAAATTTAAAAAATGCAAATTCTCAAATGATGTTGTTGTCACAATATCACACGAGACAAATAAGTATATGGAAGAAAAATGCTTCATATTATATCCCATTTTATTCTAAATAGTAAAAAAAAAGTTTTCAATTTAGGAAGTTTACGATGAAATATAAAATGATAAATAACTACACTATCTTATATTATAAACCTTTTATCTAAACAATATTTCACTATATGACATTATGAATTATTTCATTCTTTCAAACAACAATTTTTTAATATTATATTTACTTACGTTTTTGTTAAAATGTAAAATGATAAACAATTTTACGCTATATTACATTACAAACCCTTTATTTAAACATTATTTCAATATTACGTTATAAACCGTTCTATTCTTCCGAAATAACAATTTTCTACTATTATATTTATTTGCGTTTTATTTCATTACAAACCATTATATTTCATTTCATTTCATTGAAAACTTTATATAACTAAATACCTCCTCCCGGGTGGCTCAAGTTAAATACTGACAGCGCTTGCAACCGTTCCTCCTATTCCACCACCGCTGGGGGCCTTCTCCGGGACAGCACAGGTCATTAACTTGGAGACTTTGTCCAGAACCTCGGATGGTGTTCTCCAGTCTCCTCAGAACTCTAGGGAGTGTATGTTGGAGTGGAACTTAGGCTATCAATGAATTGAACTTGAGGTGGACTCGGAAGTGGCAATTAATCTTCTCTCCTCATCGCCCCGACGGTTCGAGACCCACAATTCCATAATCACAGGGATTAATGAACTGTTCACCAGGAATTGGATTGTGGTACACCGACATATCTACCGCAAGGGTAACCAATGTGCAAATTGGTTTGCATCCTATGCCAAGCACTTTACGCTAGATCCCACTTATTTTGAAACTATACTCGTTAGGTGCCATGTACTCTTTTTAGAGGATCAATTGGGACTCTGTTTCCTTCGACTCTTTATATAATGTGTCTTTTTCCCAGTTAAAAGCATACCTTAAGAGATAGATTATTAGTCCGACCTAATCCAAATAAGCGGTAGGCTAGGTACAAAAATGATTTTGGACTTTATTAAAGTGAAATTTCATTAAATCAAGTTAATAATATGTTTTGTAAAATTGAAAAAATTGGTTTAAAAATAAAAAAGGAAAAAATAAAATGTCGCTCGTGTAAAATGGTAAAGAGTACAGTAATCTGCATTACTGCGACTAGTTCCTTTACAGTGACGTCGTTTCATGTTTGTCTTCTTCGTTCCTTTCCCTCCAGTGTCCTGGGTTTCCATTTTTTTTCCCGCCATTTCTTGTTCTCCCCTCTGCTATGTCCACTTCACGAAACCCTAATTTTCTGTCGCAGTTTGGATCATTCAGGGTTTCATAAGGGCTTGCGATTGTCATCAGTTCAAAAGCTTGAGATTGAGGAAACCAAAAAGCGCGAATAGATGAGGAAGTCTTCAGGAAAAATCGACGAGCGTCCTTCGAAACGGCCCAAGGTTACCAGGTTCAGTGAATTGCGACACATTCGTGATCTGGGAATCTTGACGGCTTTTTCTTTACGATTCTTTAAAGTTGCTGTCATTTGTATTTGCGGTTGGGTCTTTTTATGTTTTAGGGTTTTAGGTATTGTTTAATGGGAAACAGTGATGACTTACAATGGTAGCGATTTGGAAATTGCAATTAGGGTTTTATGCTATTGATTGTTAGAGGCTGGATCTTATCACTTGGTGATTTATGTTTCTCTTTATGTTCTTATTCCATATTATGTTTGGACTCTATAGAAAAGAGAGGAAACTTAGATACATGAGCAGTTTAAAGATCAGAAAAACCTCGAGTGGTGCTTTTTTTCCTTTAGAATTTATTCGTGAGGCAATTTCCCGTGACAACGTCATTTGAAAACACGATAATATATGACTTTTGTATAGCACAAAATATACTGAGATTTTAAGTTTCCCCTTTTGTTTCTACAAATATTTGGCCCACCAATTATAATATGGACCAACTTTTCTTGATGTTATCTTTCAGAGGAGAAGATGATTATATGCCTGGAAATATAATCGAGTTGGAGCTCCGAAACTTCATGACATATGAATTTTTGCGTTGCAAACCAGGATCACGATTGAATCTTGTAATTGGTCCAAATGGATCAGGGAAGAGCTCTATTGTGTGTGCCATTGGTCTTTGCCTTGGTGGTGAACCTTCAGTATGTCAATTCGGTAGTCTGATTGATCATTAGATTTGGATGGAATTGCATGTCTTCTTACCTAGAAACATGAGGGGCCTATATTTTGCAGATTCTTGGAAGGATTAGTAATATTGGAGGATATGTGAAGCACGGAGAGGAATCAGGACATATTAAGATATCCTTGAGGGGAAATACAAGAGATGAACAGATTGATATAATGCGCAAGATTTATACATCGAACAACAGATCAGAATGGTTCTTGAATGGTTAGTTGGTTAGAATTGTAAACATCATGCCCTTATTTAAGTCAATCCATGTTGCCCTGTAACATATGCCGGTACAACACAAACATATGGATCTAATAATACTACTGCTTAGGAGTTATTCAAATAAAGGAAATGTGCTGATCATGTGTACAAGGACTTGATAGTTATTTGGTTTCCCAGACATTTCTTTCACTTAATCCGAGTATGTTAGCACATAAATTTGCATTGAAAATTATTGTGGTGTTTGGTTTATTAATTTAAAGTTTCCCTTTTTCTACGCTTTTGAGTTTCCCTTTTAATCCATGATGAGTTGATCTCAGAAAGAGGAGTAACTAAGAAGGAGATATCTGAAATCATTCAAAGGTTCAACATTCAAGTCAACAATTTGACTCAAGTAAGGTGTACAGTTTCCTGTTGTAACTTTGTACTGTGTCTTATAGATGTGCTTCCTCCAATGGAGGAGGTTATATGTGCTCAAATAGACATTTATTCCTAGTAAAGAAGAAAGATTGACATATGATTTCTAGATAATTGTGTATATGCTTGAAAGTGGATTGGTATATTTTCACTTGCAAACTTCTTTGTGTATGAAAATGCCTAACCAAAAGTTTCTGCTGCATGAGTTAGTTGAAGAAAGCTTATGTATAATTATCATTGCAAGCTTTTATGTCCTTACCTCACAAATTCTGGTTAACCTACTGATCTCTTTTGTTCTTAGATGAATTATATGCTTGATCTTAATGCCTTTTATTGTTTTTGCAATTTTCTTTTGTTTGGGGATGTGTTTCCAGTTCTTACCACAAGAGAAGGTCTGCAAGTTCGCAAAGTTAACTCCTGTAGAACTCCTAAAAGCGACAGAGCAGGCAGTTGGTGATCCTCAACTTCCAATCCAACATAATGCTCTTGTTGAGAAAAGCAGTGATCTGAAGGATATTCAACGTGTAAGTCTCTCATTTCATTAATCTGTAGACGATTGTGTTTATAATTATTGATCTCTTAAACTGATCCCAAAAGCACGATTTTGTTTTTTCATTAGGCTGTAGAGAGAAATGGAGATACTTTGAGTCAGCTGAAGGGTTTGAATGCTGAACTTGAAAAGGAAGTTGAGCGTGTTCGCCAAAGAGAAGAACTTTTTGCAAAGGTATGTGTTAAATCAGTCAAAATGTTCATCTTCCTGATACGAGTACCAGCACTTTTGCGATCTTACTGCAGGTTGAGACCATGCAAAAGAAATTGCCTTGGTTGGAATATGATCTGAAGAAATCTAAATATATGGTAGCTAAAGAGAAGGAGAAGGATGCAAAAAAGAAGGTTGATGAGGCTGCTAAGAATTTAATACTTTTGAGAGAACCAATCGAGTATGTTGTTGATCTCAATTGCTGTATTGACTTACTGTAATTTGGTTAAATAGCTAGCTCTTTAGTCAATCAATCATAGCATAGTTATTGTATTGTTCTTGGGAAGCTATATCCTATTCGATTTGATCATTGTCACTCAAGGAAAGCACAAAGACAGATTTGCAATCTAATGTTCTAGGGGTGGTTCAGTTAACAATATCCTTAATCTAGTTGATCAATGCATCTTGGTAGCGTGTCACTAGATTTGATCTTGCTATTGATGGTGACAAAGCTAATAGCTTAGTTATTGACTTGACAAACTTCTTGCTGGCAGAAAATCCTGTCAAGACTTTCCCTTACGTATTAGCTAAAGAATTTTACTGCAGAAAACAAAACCAGGAAAAGGCCATGCTGGAAGCTGATTGCAGAAAGATCAGCAATCTTATAAAGGACAATTCTAAACGACGTTTGGAACTTCTTGATAAAGAAAATCATTTGGTATGGCGAGGTTGTATTCGATAACAGTATAAATGTTGCACAAAATACAATTTTGTCCTTAAACTCTATATTTTAATTTACAGGGAGTGCAGGTACAAGGGAAATGTAAAGAAATGGAAGACTTGAGGAGGCAAGAAGCATCCCGCCAAGAAAGAATTTTGAAAGCAAAAGAGGATCTTGCTACTGCTGAAACAGAACTCCAAAATCTTCCTATTTATGAAGCTCCAAGGGGAATACTTGTATGTTTTGTAAATCGCTAGAAATTCTCATGCTGCAAATTTTAGCTGGTTTTGACAAAAAATCATTTAAAATTCACATAGTTATTTTTTTTGAAAGGGGAAATGAACTGCTTCAATTTGTTATCCCTTTGCTATGTTTACTTCTGTTTGCAGGAGCAATTAACTACTCAAATTTCTGAGCTGCGACCCTTGGCTAGTGAGAAGAGGAGTCAAAAGTTGGAGAAGGGGAAACTTCTATCTGTAAAAAAAGATGCCCTGCAGCAGTGCCTAAATAAGTAAAATTCCACAAATCCCACAATGATTATTAAATGCCTTCTCAGTAAAGAGAAAATAAAAAATCTTATGTTGATATTCATGTCATACCTTATGCAGGCTAAAAGATATGGAAAATGCAAACAATAAACGTCTAATGGCACTAAGAAATAGTGGAGCTGATAAGATATATGATGCTTATAATTGGGTGCAGCAGCATCGACATGAATTGAACAGTGAAGTATATGGTCCTGTTTTGCTGGAGGTATGAGTAGAAGGTTTTGACTGTTCCGTGTATTATGACAACCATTTCAGCTTATTCTTGTCTTCTTTGTTAGGTTAACATCTCAGATCGGGTCCATGCTGACTATTTAGAAGGTCATGTTCCATATTATATCTGGAAGGTATTTCTATGGGATGTCTCTTTGGGATTCTGCTACTGCCATTTAGTTTATGTTCTCAACGTTCAAATAAGTCATGATTGTCTCTTTTCACCTCTGTATTGGAAGATAATAAAAACACCTGGCTGATGCATTTTGTCTGTTTGAACATAGTTTAGTGATCATAGCAAACTCATTTGCTTTTGTTGTTAAGGCTTGGACATGATGTCCTTGAAAATGTTTTTAGTTGTTTCTCAAGTGGGCATTGCCTTTTATTTTATCACAATTTTACCATCTTGTTTTACAGTCATTTATAACCCAGGATCCTCGTGATCGAGACTTTCTTGTGAGAAATCTAAAATCTTTTGATGTTCCAATTTTAAATTACGTGAGGGATGAACACTGCCACAAGGAGTCCTTTCATGTATCTGACCAGGTATCAGTCATCCTTGTATCAAGTATGTGATTAGTGTTGAGCTATTCTTAGTTTTGTGGTTTTCTTATCTCTATGCTGAGCAGATGCATCAGCTTGGTATCTATTCTCGGCTTGATCACGTTTTTGATGCTCCTGATGCTGTCAAGGAGGTTATGATAAGCCAGTTTGGACTGGAAAAATCAGTATGTATCTGGGCTTCTTGATTTTTATGCTGATATTTGACCAGCCGTGCTTTAATGCATCTTATGCTCGAAAGTCTTATTTGAATAAATTTCTCACGTATTTACATTTTTATCAGTATATTGGGTCAAAGGAAACTGATAAGTTTGCTGATGAAGTGGCAAAGTTGGGCATTTTAGATTTTTGGACTCCCGAAAATCATTATCGATGGTCTGTCTCAAGATATGGTGGTCATGTGTCAGCAAGTGTTGAACCAATTGGTCGCTCTCAACTTCTTTTCTGTAGTATGTTCTTACAACTACTTCTTTAAATAAAAGTGTATCACTAGCATTCAGTGATCATTTATGTGTTCGCTTTACTTTCAAAATATTCAGGTTTAGATGGTGGGGAGATTGAAAAGCTGAGATCCAGGAAAGAAGAGCTGGAAGCGTCTGTTTCCAGTTTAGAGGGTAATATTAAATCGATACTGGTTGAGCAGAGACATTTGGAAGATGAAGAAGCTAAACTTCATAAACAGCGGGTATGTTGATGGGAATACATAGAAAGCATTAGGCTGAATGCTGATTTACTTTTTCATATGTGTTGTTCAAAATGAACTGAGCTTCATAATGGATGTATGACTAGTTACATCCTACTATAATATTTGTTTGTTTTCTGGTGAATTGTAATGGATCTTTGTAGGAAGAGATTGTCAACAACATACAGCAGGAGAAGAAAAAAAGCCGTGATATGGAGAGCCTTATTAGTAAGTATACCAAGGATTGCTTATTTGCAGCAAGAAGCAATCCATTTCTTATGATGTCTGCATGTACAACCATTAATTAATGGTTTGATGCTTAGATTTAAGGAAAAGAAAATTAGAATCAATAGAGAAGGAGGATAAACTGGATACTCGTGTGGAAAAGCTGACAAATGAAAGTACCAACCTTAACAGTCAACGGATCCAATGTGCAATTAATCTCAAGGTGACTTTTTCCTGGTTCAGTTTTCCTACTTTGATGTTTTTAATTTATGCTTTAGGATGGCCACTATTATTTCAAGAAGAAATAATGACATAGATATGCACTTATGCTATAGATTTGTCAGTCGTTTCTTTTAGTCCCTTGTTTTGATGGAGTTTTGTGTGTGGTGCACTTATGCTATAGCTTTGTCAGTTGTTTCTCTTAGTCCTTGTTTCGATGGAGTTTTGTGTGTGGTCTTTTGACAGGAATTACTAGTTGAGGCTATTACACACAAATGGACTTACAGCAAAATGCATATGGCTTGTATTGAGTTTGATGCAAAGGTACTTTTGGCAATTGGTTTATCAAATTTGATGATTTACTTTTTGTTTTTATTAATTATCCCCAGAGAGGAGGCTATTATCATCATTTTTTTGAGAATCATCCTCTGTCAGATTAGAGAACTGGAAGTCAATCTGAAGCAGCATGAGAGGCTTGCTCACCAAGTGTCTGTTAACCTTGAATATTGTGAGTTTTTGATAGCAATGTTTAAATTTATTGTATTTAATTTTGATTATAGCTTCTTGGTGAGAGCCCTTGTCATAAAATCTTTTTAACTTTTATGCGCAATAGCTTAAATATTTGAGTAGAAATTGAAAGTATTATCTATGGAAGGATAAGCTGATAGCATTTTGTTTCCTTTTTCATGTGGCAGTGAAGACTTTTAAATTCTGCTGCTTAAGTAGATCAAATATTCATACTTTTCCATCAGTCTTTTATTTCAGTATTATCTTCTCTTTCCCCGGTCAGATCCATCGTAGTCTGTCTTTGAATATAGTGTTAGTTGAACATTTAGGTCTATGAATCGAACGATAATAAAGTGATTTCAATCGAAAGATAATAAAGTGATTTCAGTTTTAGTTCCTTTAAATTGAACTCTGGACAATCATTGTGGGGTATATATACTAAATGTTCTAAATTGAATAGAACTAGATGTAAATACTGGACAATGACTGTAAATTTATGGAAAGTTTCAAAATTGAACAAATCTCAAACCTTTTCTAGAAATCTAATAGTGTTTTCTTGACTTTATTTTCACGTCCTTTCGCTTGGTAAGGCAAAAAGGATGTAGAGGAATGTCGACAGGAACTCTCTTATGCCAAGAGGCATGCTGAATCCATTGCTATCATCACTCCAGAGCTTGAGAAGGCATTTGTTGAGGTTTGCTCGCATGAAGATGTGAAGCTAAAATTTGTTTTGAGGGAAGTTGGATTAATAGGAGTTTGGGTGTGAATTGTTATAAAATTATTCTTATCTTTTTTCCTTTCCCCTGCTCATATTGTTAAAATAATGCAAAGATCCCATTCATTATTCTGTGTGAACTCTGAGCTTTTTATGCAATACTGAAGTTGATGTGATGGGTGGATGTTCTCCTTGTTTTACCTATCACTGCAAGAGGACGTGTAACTTAAGAATCTGTACAATCAGTTAAGAATATGTAGCAATAGAATTTGTTTTGTTGACCCATAATTCTAGACATTGATATTTTTCGTATAGATTTGATTGCTTTTTCACATGACCACTGCTGAAGTTAGTCATATTCTATAATTCTTGAGAGTTCACCATGAATGGAAGATGACTATGTTGTCACTATTTTATTAACTGCGTTGAGCTAATGAAATAACTGGACCTTAATATTATTTTGTAAGAAACTGAGTTCCATGTTTTGATGATTTGATCCATTAAAAAACTCTTGTTTCTCAATTAAACCTACTTGGTATGAATGAAGTACACCAATAAGCATTCACAATCATAATGTGCTTTTTCTTTCCTGAAAGCATGAATTATCTCTTTTTTCTGCTCTGAACTTCTAAGGATGTTTTTACATATACATGACCTTGCATCAAACATCCTCAATCCAGATGCCCACTACAATTGAAGAACTGAAGGCTGCCATTCAGGATACCCTGTCTGAAGCCAATTCCATTCATTTCCTTAACCACAACATATTAAAAGAATATGAACATCGTCAGGAGAAGGTACAATTTTCATCCATTTCTTTCTGAAATTCATCTTAAGTGGAGTAAACCGTCATCTACAATTACTTTCTTTTTGCAGATAGAAACCATTTCCAGAAAACTGGAAGCAGATAAGGAACAATTGAAAAGGTGTATAGCTGAAATAGATTTACTGAAGGCAAGTGTTTGATTTAATTCCTTGTGCATCTTGCATATATATGGATAATTAAATCATAGTTCAACAATCAACATTAACATCTGAAAGTGCGCTCACTGATTTTTAATGTTCGAGTTAGAATTATGTCTAGATTTTGAGAGCTAGACAGCCAACTGTTCTTTGGGACAACTTTTTTGTAGTTTTATCAAGGTTATTAGTTGATCACTAAATCAATGGAAATTCAAATTCAAATTCGAATCCTCATTTTCTTGCTTTTTCTCACTGATTGTATGGCTTTCAACTTGAATTTATGGAACTGTTTGTAGCCTTTTCTTTTTCAAACAGCCTGACCTTGCGGTCAAAACTATTTCATTGAGCCTACTCATATAGTAGCTACTTCTTGCATGAGTTGTCCTAAAGGATGTTGCAATTAAGCTCTAGACATCTTATTGATGAAATTGCCATTCCAATTTTCATAAATTACTTCGGTATCCTCTCCAGGTTGTTTCACGTGTTGATTCTTCCATATAGACTAATGCATTATAAGTCTCTTGGTTTTTCATTTTCTTTTTTGGTATTGCATACAGGATAGTTGGCTTCCGACATTAAGAAACCTTGTGGCTCAAATAAATGATACTTTTAGTCATAACTTCAAGGAGATGGCTGTTGCAGGAGAAGTTTCATTAGGTACTTAATACAAAACTGTGAGTTCATTTAACTAACAGATGTAGATCACTACTTACTGATTTAATGGTTTCTTATAGATGAGCATGAAGAGGACTTCGATAAGTTTGGAATACTTATAAAAGTTAAGTTCAGGTGAGTACCAACTTTAAGACCTTTTACAATTCTGTTTGGTGTGGTCAAAATGCATTGAAACTGTGGAAATGCCCAGTCATCTATCCTGCCAAGCTCATTTGTTTACTATGGACAGAGGACTTTGTTATTTGGTTCTATTTGGAGCCCAAAATGGGCCAACGTGCAACGCCCAAGAGTGGGCCTCCCTTTTCTTTTCCCCATATCCATCTCTACCCCTTCATAATACAGAAATTGAACTTGGGTGAATGAGGAGGCAAGAAACCTTCCCTCTTCAACCTTTGTTCTGAACTGATTTATGCTCCTTTGGTTACGATATTGTAGCTTGAGAATTCTCGTTGAAGTAATTATTCACTGTTTTAAATTAGGTTGATTTACCTACCTTTGTGTTTAAACCCCAATCTGCTAAGAAGATCACTTCTTAGTGATGTAAGTTCATTTCGTTTATTCTATTTTGATGAACTGGAGGTCAGGGAAATGTTGCATTCTAGTTTAGATCTGCCATTGTTGGGTAGCTCTTGTCTGAATTATACATTTGCACTGTTCTATTCAATCACAATAGTGTGGCTGACATTTAGATTGTGTTTCCATCGGTAAAATATTGTTACTCTTCAGGCAGACAGGGCAGCTTCAAGTTCTGAGTGCTGAGCATCAATCTGGAGGGGTATTGAATTGTAGTAAATTGTCCTCTTTATTGCAACACTACCAATTGTTTCTAACTCTCGTGAAAATCACTTTTAGGAGCGATCAGTTTCTACCATTCTTTATCTTGTATCTCTTCAAGACCTCACAAATTGCCCTTTTAGAGTGGTTGATGAGATAAATCAAGGTAAGATTAAACAAATTCACCGTTGTACAGAAGACTTGCTGGAGCAATGTAGTTTCTGAATTACGTTCACTTTTTATGCAGGAATGGACTTGATAAATGAAAGAAAGATGTTTCAGCATTTAGTGAAAGCCGCAAGCCGACCAAATACACCTCAGTAAGTATTCTTTTTTTGTGTATAATATAAATGGAGCTTGTTTCTTTCCATGCATCTTTCAATTGATGCCTGCTTCTAGTTAAGAGCTTGGGAAAGATGCTGTGATGCTAATTTCATTTGAATTTTGTTTATATTAAATGAAATAAAATTATTAAATTGAGGAATTTTCTTCCACGATTCTTTCAACCAGGTGTTTCTTAATCACCCCAAAGTTACTGCCAGACCTGGAATATAGTGAGGCATGTAGCATTCTGAATGTAATGACTGGTCCTTGGATTAAGCAGCCTTCGGAAGGTTATTCTTTTTTTTTTTTCAATGGATTGAAAATCAATTACTGTTTATTTTCAAAAAGCTAGAGAGCTTTGATGCCTGGTGCTGCACTATAGACTTTTTAACTTTGAAAACCATTATGTTCTTGTCTTTCCAGTGTGGAAGAAAGGTGACTGTTGGGGAACTATAGCAGTGTCGGTTGGAAGAAATCCATGCTAAAGGGTTGTTGCTATTAAGGTGATCCCAGCAGAATCTACTTGGTAATAATCCTAGAGACCTGTCATGGTTGTATAGATTTTGCGTCATTATGACCAATATGTATTCCTTAAATATTACTAACATGTCATACAGTGGAGAGAGGCATACCATTTATGTAACTCTATCTCTCTACATCCCATTGATGATGTAATTGCTATGTTTCGGTACACTTTTTTCTTTATTTTTTGGGTATGTGGCGAGTAATGGCAGTGAATATCCCCTCAGTGAGCATTTTTAATTGCTGAAGTTTCAGTAAGAGGTTGAGAACAAGATGTTGATAATGATATCTTGAACATTACAAGTATCTTCATTTTAGGTTGTCTTCAAGAGATATTTTAAGATACTGCTATTCAACTAAAGTCCATGCTTTGCACAATTAATAGGAATTTGTAGTAGTGGTGTATTATTAAGTTTCGTCTGACATGTAATTCCCATGGCATAAAATTATAATTTATGTTTTAAGGATATTATAAGTCATAAAGTAACATTTGTTTAGAAGAATGTATTGCCTAAATATTTCAATTATATTTTGTCAAAATAGCGATGCACGATTGATCAGAAAAATTTGTTTTGAGACAAGATGGATTGATGCTTGAATAAGAGATTATCAGGTAGTGCACTATGGTGATATAGATGAAACATCAGGGAGTTGTACGTGCAATAGAGAGGAAAGAATAGGAAGTTGTAGCATTTTTATTAATTATATTTTATTTTTGTTATTATTATTATTATTAATTTTAGTATTATTATTAATTATATTTTATTTTTGTGATTATTATTAAATTCCTTATTATTATTATTATTATTATTATTAGTTTTTTACTAATTATTATTATTTTTGTGCTGCTGCGTGAGTAAAGGTACTCCGGGAGGAGAAGACGAAATTGTAATTTTTTTACATTTACTTACTCCGGACATGCGCGAAATAAGTAAAGGCAAGAGTGAATTATCTTTACTTATTCTCCACTGTCCAGGAATACTTATGATTATTCTGTAGGTTTTTTTTTTAAATCAAACACAAAATTCTTAATAATTAGGAATAATAGAATACTGCGAACTAAACATTAGGAATTCCTTTCCTGAACGAATTAACCTTGAATCGTTTGACGCTTCTTGGACTTCCACTTCAAAACATTGTTGGCAATCAGTTGCATAATACGAATCCTGTTTACAAGAAACTGCGATGATGTTTAACATGACAGGTAGAGAGCTACTAATACTATGCACAATCTCCTACCTCTCTCCAACCTTGTGTTGCTTTCGCCAAAAATAGGCAAGCTCTAGAGGAGACATCATTTACAGGTACAGTAAGTTATTGTGAAACATCCAAGGGAAGCTTGTAATCTAACATCTCCCTTATGTTTAGCTTAGTAGAAGGCCCCATTGACGAGCAAATGTGTGCACTTTTCCAGTATACTCCTTTTGCTCCTGACGGCTTGTTTGTTTCTACAGATTTCTGGAAAGTTTCACAGGTTATGTGGCTTGTAAGTTAAAACCTTTTCCAAATGATGTAGTTTCCAGGAAAGAAGAGATGGAACAATGTAGTCATAAGAAATAAAGAGAGTGGAGAAAAGTTCGGGACGTACCACTGCAGCTATAAGGTTTATGAGCAAGTCCTCTTCAGAGAAGTCGACTTTTCCAAAAGGTATGTGAACGATTCCAGTTTTATCTGCTCTGAATTCAACCTTTCCCTTCTTGAATTCAGCTATTGCCTGAAAAACATTAGAGCAAATAATTTCAAACTTCTTTCTCTTCCTTCCACAAACATTATGAATTAACTGAACCAATAACTGGAATAATAGCAAATCTGCAAACCCTTCTGCGTTATATGGAGGCATTTGAAAGCATTTACATTAAACTTTTCTGCTGAATGAAAGACCTAGAGACTTGAAATCTATCTGAAACTCAAACGCATAACAGAACACAATAGCTAGGATACCTTAGGTATATTAGTTGCAACAGTACCAGCTTTTGGATTCGGCATCAATCCTCGTGGCCCCAGAATTCTACCTAGGCTGGCAACCTATTAGCATGTAAGATATAGTTCAGTCGACCAGCGTGACCTATGAAATGACATGAGAATATATCCTTTATCATCTGTGCCAAAATCAGTGAGAATAGCATGAAGTAACCAACATATCTTCTAGTTGAAAGAGGAAACAAACCCTATTTAGTTTAACATTTACAATTTTCAAGTTACCAAATAATTTATTAGCAGAAAGCAACCGATTTCACCATCTGAGGAAGCCAAAATATGTTCATACTGTTAATCTAATAAAAAATGACAAAGACAAACAAAGAAAAACCTTAGGCATCATATCTGGAGATGCAATTAATTTGTCAAATTCAACAAATCCTCCCTTTATTTGTTCTATCAGGTCCTCTCCACCAATTAAATCTGCTCCTGCATTTTTTGCTTCATCAAACTTTTCACCTGCAAATGTTTAGCTCATATTAAAATAAAAGAAAAGGAAGAGTATACGAATATATGCAAACATTGTTACTACCGTAAGGATGACACATCCCAAACCATGAGACACCAACACAATCACAGAAGTTTCGAGAATACATAACTGGCAATTCATATTAGAGACTAAATTAGATTCAGTACATAGATCAACATTCAACATTTTAAAGAATAAGTACCCTGCGTAAGTACTGCCACCTTCACTCTTTGTCCAGTTCCTTTGGGCAAATTTACCTATGCAAAGAGAATACATAAGGAGATTTTTGTTATAAAATTTTGTATTACATGTAACAGCGAACTCACAGTTGCCCTCAGCTGCTGATCGTTGTATTTGGGATCAATGTTAAGGCGGAAATGAGCTTCGGCTGTCTCAACAAACTTCAAACTGGCCATTTGCTTCAGTAATGATATTGCCGTCTTTACATCGTACTCTTTCTTGTTTTCTCTCAATTTCTGAATCTCCAAGAATCTCTTAGACCTCGTCTGGCATTTCGTGTAAAAGGATGTAAAACTGTATGGTTGAAACTGTATGATAATCTTGAAAAAGGGAAAAAGGAAATCTGAGAATATAGTTTTAGCATTCCATAAGTGAAGCTGACAATAGAGATAGCACCGCATATGCCTGTAACTCCTACTCACACCCTTCCAAAAAGATAAACATTCATAAAAGTAAAGGAAATACAAGCATAAATATTGCTTTCCATGAACAGTGAAACAATTGCCTGAAAAATAGTTTTTGTGTACACTTTAGGCACCTGAGACAAAGATACTCTAATACAAAGGTAACACGGATTCAAGCATATGATATCAAGTTATGAACAACCCAACTCTAGGACATATGTTATCAAGTTATGAGCAACAATTCCACGAAATGTCAATCAAAACTTGGATCAATCACTAACACAGGTTCAAACAATCCAATATCATCAGTAGATGGAAGATTCAAGCAAGCCAATAAGAAGAAAGATAATGCGCATCAAGCAAAACCAATCATTTTCAACAGCTAACAATTTCTGAAATTAGTAGATTCTCGAAATGCAAAATCAAACTGATCCACACCCCAAATGCTATAAAGATAAAAAGTGTAATTAAAAAGAAACTGAATTTGATACTCATACTCTGTCACTTTTCAGTGGCAAAGCAGCTTTCCCCTTCTTTGGCTTGGTTTGGGTAATTGTGGCCGTCGCTCCATCTCCTTTCTTTTCCTCCATATCGTCGACCATTGCAGCCTCCGCTGCCGCAGCAGCCGCCACAACGACGGAGCAAGTTTTCCCAAATTTCGGCTCTTTTTGACCGTAGAAGCCGACCCATTTGCCGGAAACTCTGTATCCACCAACAGAACGTATAGCAACAAGTGGACAGCGCGCGAAAGGCTTGAGCTTGAAATTGAAGGAGAAGGAGAGAATAGAAGGGGTTAGGTCTTGTGAGTGTACAGATGAGGCGGCGTACGTTAGCATCAGATACTGGGGACTTGTAGCAGAAGCCATTGTTGCTCACTTTAAGCTTCTACTACGTCTTGGGCTTGCGAGAGTAAAATTTTTTTATAGTTACAGCCTACGAGCGAGCCTCTCAATTCATTATCCTGAGGGTATAATAGAGTGTGTGTGCACGTACACTTGTTATGGTATAAACTTAATTAACCATTAGAGGAAATCATATATTCAAAAATCTTATATAATTTCATTTACATTTACCAAAAAGTTATTATCTTGTAAATGATGAATATGAATGAATGATCTTAAAAAGTTAAAGAATTTATCAAATATTATTTGTATAAAAGAAACATATTTTTATGGATTGCAACGAACTCGAGCTGGGCCTAAGCCCGACGTTCTACTGTTGGGGCCCGATCCCAACTTAGACCTGAGGGAACCCAAGATAAACCGAGCTCAATCTAATTTTTTTAAAAAATTAAAAATATAAAATAACATCATTTTATTAATAAAAACTGTGCAAACTTTGAGCAGCTCGGACCTAATTTGAGGCCAGATTTTTTCAAAAATTTGGGCTTAAGGCCTATCAAGCAGCGTCAGGGTGGGCTGAGCTTGGCCTGATCTAGTTATCACTGCATATATTTTTTATTGATTAAATAAAAAGTATTATGAAAATAATTAATTTTAATAGTTTGTATAATTATTTTATTAGATTTTGATAATAATTAAAATTTTAGATGAAAATATAATAAAAGATAATTATTTGATAATAAAAATTTGTATAATTATTCTACTTGATATTAATAGTAATTTAAAAATAGATAAATGTTAATTAAAGATAATTTTTAGATATTTAAATATTATAAAAATTTAAATTAGCATATTTTTAAAAACTAGTAAGCGACAATATTTTGGGCCTGTGAAGTAACGTGAGAGCGCGTGGAAGTACTTGAGGGTGTGGGTTGAGTATGTTCGTTAGTTATCGCGCCACCTAACGAACCAATACAAAGCAGAGACTTATAACACTGGTTTGACTTTACTGCTTCTTGTCATGGCGATGGCTTCGTCTTTCTCCATCCTCTCCACAAGCGTCGCCCTCTCTCTCCGCTCGGAAAACCGTCATGTTCCCACTCGCCAACATCACCGCCACCACCTAAAGTTCTCTATCAACGCTCCCATTCCTAAACTCTGTGCTTCACGCAACAGATTTCGTTCAGTTGTCACTTACCTGTCTGATCTCGGCGGCGGAAGCGATGGTATTGGAGGTGGCTCCAGGGGAGGAGGCGGCGGAGGAGGGGATGGCGATGGCGATGCAGAGTCCCGCAATCGGACAGAAGCTTTTCTTGCATTGGCAGAGGTACGGATTTGCTTTACTGTGATGAATTGAGTTTGGGTTGTTCATAACTTGATATCATATGTTCTGGAATTGTAATGACGTGGTGTTATAGGTGGGAAGGTCGTTGGAGAGCTTGCCAAAGGACTTGGCTTCGGCGATTGAAGCGGGGAGGTTACCGGGATCGATTGTACGAAGGTACTTCGAGCTTGAGAAATCGCTTGTCTTCCGATGGTTGCTTCAGTTCGGAGGTTTCAAGGAACGGTTACTCGCCGATGATTTGTTCTTAACTAAGGTTTCTATTGAGTGTGGTGTTGGCATCTTCACCAAGGTTTCTATTTCTTCTATCTAATACATGTTTCATTTTGGGGTAACTAGATCTGAGGATAGAGTCTAGCGAATATTTGGATCGAGTGCTTCATATTTTGAAATGGACTGTGAATCTGAAAATTAGTGGGACTTGTAGCTTCATTCTTTTGTTTGATGTTCTCAGACTGCTGCAGAATTGGAAAGGCGCAGAGAAAAGTTCACCAAGGAGCTGGATTTTGTTTTCGCTGATGTGGTATGGCTAACTTATTGCTAAATGTTCAGTTTCAATTAAATGCTTGTCAATGAGGAGCCACAACTCATAAATTTTGGAGCAAATGGACTTCCAATTCCATCTCATGAATCGACTTAGGAAACACGAAAGAGTTGGAGAGTTGGATCCTGAAATGGTGCGAAAGGTTGAACACTGTGTCTCATGGAAGACAAACAGAAGGTCATAGTTCAAATTGAAGTGAACATTTCAGCCAATGTCGAGATAGGGTTGAATGGTTGATGTCATCCTAATTTTATGCATCCTTGACTAGACTTCATGCTGATCGTAACCCAAATCCCTTAACCTAGACTCAACCCAAACACAGAAGCTGGTGAAAGACCAAGCTTTGACAGGCTTCATTTAAGAAGTGAACTTAAAGCTAATTGTTAGTGATTCGAACAGCAAACAAGAAGAATTCCTATATGCCATCGATTTAGTTGTTCACTTTTAACTTACATTTTTGTAACCTGGTTTATGTGTTAGGTAATGGCCATAATAGCAGATTTTATGCTTGTTTGGCTGCCTGCCCCTACTGTGTCTCTACGTCCCCCTCTTGCAGTCAGTGCCGGTCCTGTTGCCAAGTTCTTCTACGGCTGTCCTGATAATGCATTCCAGGTTTATTTGCTGATTTCAAATATACAAACACAACTGGCATAAGCATATTTATATATACTTTTCTGGATGGGTTCGGATTACCTTTTGCACTCCTAATACCTTGTGAGCAGGTAGCTTTGGCTGGAACATCTTATTCATTTTTACAGAGAATAGGAGCAATAGCGGTAGGTGCCGCATTCATTATATAATATCATATGGTTTTGCCATATAATATCTGGAATCTTCCTAAGTTGAATTATGTTAATCCATTTTTTCAGCGTAATGGAGCCAAGCTATTTGGAGTTGGCACTGGTGCATCCCTGGTAGGTTAACTTCTCTACTCAAGTTTTGCCAAGTTTTGCTTTGTTTGTGATCTTAAAACTCAGGAACTTTCATGTAATGTGGTGATTAATGCCAAATTTTTAATGTTTGGTTAGAAATTTTTATCTGTTGTAATATATACTTACAGATTAGTTCACAGCAACTAATGTGGATAATTTTTCACTAATGCTGCACCTTCTCAGATTGGTGTAGGAATAACAAATGCTCTGATCAATTTGAGAAAGACTATTGATAAGTCTTTCGCTGCTGAAGCAGAAGATGTACCTGTATTATCAACCAGTGTGGCCTATGGTGTATATATGGCAGTTTCTAGTAATCTAAGGTAATGATTCATTTGTGCCCTTGAAATTGTTAAATGAAACATATCTTATGCAGGTTTTGGAATACAAAAATCTCATATTGAAAACTGTAAAATTTATTCCAATTCTTAACGTCATTGATATATACATATATTTAATCATCAATGGATATTAAACAAAATGGCACTTGAAAGGAGTAGTTGTAACAATATGGAGTTTGCTTAAGTCAACTGTCCTTTCAAAACAGGTACCAGGTGCTTGCCGGTCTCATAGAACAGCGGATTCTGGAGCCATTGCTACACCAACACAAGGTGATACTGAGTGCAATCTGCTTTGCTGTTAGAACTGGCAACACATTCTTGGGATCACTGATGTGAGACTTCTCTGCACCGTCTCTTATGTACTGCTTAATTTTCTTTCTTCAAAATTGAATAGGAAATATATCATCTGGTCACAGGTGGGTGGATTATGCACGTTGGGTTGGAATCCAAAAGGAACGCGAGTGAAATATGTTGATGATAGTAGTAAGTTGATTTTAGTGTATAGGTGACCCTCCTTGTTAATTCCTTGTTTTATAGTCAATAAGATTAATCATTTCGTTGGTTGTCATTTAATGAAGGCAACATTCATGACAAATGGTCTTGTTTACACTTCTTTTTTCTACAAAAAGCAATAATGAAGATGGTGGCATTTGCAATTGCCCAAAAATGAGAAGAAAACACTTGCATATGCAAGGACAGAGACATCGATAAAAAGAAATGGGAATTGGTTTAAGATTGTGATTCTTTTCGAGGAGATGACCTTATAAGTTGGAATTGAACAGAACTTGCAATCCTTGTTTAAGTAATCGTACATGGAGAGTCCATCTAAATTTAGAAATGTTCATGGTAATTTTTATTTTTTAAAAAGGAGGAATTCATATTTATTACTCTTTGAATGCGTATTAAATAAAATATTGAATATATGTAATAATTCATAAACTCTATGCTTATGATTTCTTTTATCACCATTGACTTACATTGTATGTTGTTACACAGTTTACAGGAACCTATTAGATGAATCTTGATAACTTTATAGGGTTATAGTCATGGTAGGAATAATGGAATTATAGGGGGAAAAAAAACTTTCATGAGACCTCATTAGGAGCATGTTATGTTCATGTTATAATTTATAGACTTTAAACTTCTAGTATTCTAGAGAAACTAATTTTATGTTGTGTACAAATACAAATGGAAGAGTACTTATATATGGTCGTAATGATCAAATAAGTAGCTAATTTTTTTTAATTTAAATATACATGATTAGTCATTAATTACTTCTTTTAATAAAGTATTTGAAGAATTGAGGAGTCAAAACTACAAACTGAATTAAAAATAGGTAGGGGCTTTTACAAAGAGTCTAGAAAAATGAAGGAGATTGTTAATGTAAAGAATATCCCTAGAAGTATACAAAAGATACAAATCAAAGAACACCATCTAACGAGTAAAGAGACTTTCTTTTGTCAATTGTAACTTTTGTTGATGAGAAATTAGAATCATAGTGCTTGTTCTCTAAACTTCCCTTCCAAATTCAAGATCTTCCCTTTGTACTTGAAGTTGTCACTACCATAGTTACTGTACACTTGAAGGGGAAGTTATCACCACCAACCTAACTACCTACCATAGATGATCAGAAACTAAGCTCTGAATCTGGGTGGTACTCGAGGTGTGGGAACAACAGTGTCTCGACCTGACTTGATCAGGTTTTGACGGTCCTTGATGGTTTTATCGAACAATCTGTTCTCAGGATTTTCAGCATAGCAGACGTAGTAGCAACTCACACAGGCGTGAGGCAATGCCATGGCTATCCTGGTCTGGAATATATATCAGATGAAACAACGAAGAACCCAAGTTAATGTTCTGCTGAGAGTTGAATGATTTGCGATGAAGAGAGGGTTAGTGGTACCAACCATGAGATATCCAATAAAGAAGGCCAGCAGGGAGATAGTTGCAGTGAAGGGTTGATGTGCTTTGGCAGTCCAAGCAGCTACGACAATGACACAGATAGAGCCACTGCATACTCCTGTGAGGAAGCAAATTGAGCTGGTTATGTCAGAGTCGACAATGGTTTCCATTTCTTGCCTCAGGAACAGTTGCCATGTGTCCTGTGATGCCTGCACAAACCCTTTCCCATATGCAGCTATCTGCAATCAAAATATAGAAGAATACTTGGTCTAGTTAGATGGCTGATCATAATTTTTGATAGGTTTGGCAATGGGTCCGAGTCAAAAATTCTGGACAGGTTCGTACCAGATCGTTGCAAGAAAAGCTAATCAGGACTAAATGACTTCCTTATGATGGAAAAACAGGATTGAATGGTTGAGTTGCAACTTCGGATATTTAGATAGCTGACAAGGTCACTAATATTTGGCAAATTTGAAGGAGACTGAAAGAGAGACCATTCTCCGGCTTTTCCTATATAATGAATGCTATACAAAGCAAGAGAAAAGTGGTAATGTTAGATGGCTGATTGTAGTTTTCAATAGGGTTGGCAATGGGTCTGAGTTGAAAAATAGGCTTCCAGACGGGTTCAGACCGAGCTGCTCCAATCAGGATTAGATGTCTTGCGTATTATAGAAAAGAGGATTGAATGACTGAGTTGCAGCTCCTGACATATATATAGCTGAAAAGGTTCACTAATCTTTGTCAAATTTGAAGGAAACTTAAAGAGACCAATGAAGAGAAGTGGTAAAGGATAATCTTTACCTGTACAAAGGCCCAGCCATTGCCATATCTGAAGATTGTCTCCATGACATGGAGACAACAATGAGCACAAGAAAACATGAACTCATCCTCTCCCTCAAGCAAATTCAAGCCTCGAGCAACAATTCTCAGTGCTTCTATTGCAGGCACGAACAGAGATCCCAGACAAGCACTTCCAAGATTCTGAGTTAATGCTCTTTGGAAGCAGAACTGAGTGCTAGACTGCATTCCTCTAAGATAATACAGTGAAACTACTCTACTAACTGTTAAATTCACCACATTCCTCTGAACTTCTGCGGTCCAAGCCAAACTCAACACCAAAGCAATAATTATAAGTGGTGGGAAGTAGAAATTCAGAGCTCCAACCACAGCTAAAATCCATAATGACATCCATAAGAACCCTACTGCAAGCATCCAATAAGTTGGTCGATTCAAGTCAGGGAATTTAGAGACAGGGTCAAGCGATTTGTTCAAGATCTTAATGCAGAAACCGATTCTCCGAGTAACCCAGCAAGCATACAAGCCATTGCCAATTGCGAAAGCCATTAAACAAACAGCAACCACGTCAGTAGTAGGCTTTTGAAAGCAAATCAATAGAATTCCAGCAGCTGCAGAAATGACAAAACAGCTCCATAATATGAAATGAACCATGAACCTTGGCCATTCCCTTACAGCCTTTTGCCATGCAAAAGCAAGAGTAATGCTCAACAGAGATGCTCCTTCAACTTGTGGCAGAAAATACAGTAAAACCCTCTTCTCTTTCCTCTTAACAGTGTCGGATGCTGCTATTAGTCCTTGAATTCCCTTGAATATAAGAAAAGAAACCAACCCAACAGCCATAACCATGTGCAGGATAAACAGAAACAGCGATATTCTGTTAGTGTATTTTGTAGAATTCAGTGTGCTTATTGATACCTGTTCACAAGGAATAAGAAGGTTAAGTGTTGGATTAACTTGATCTTGGTCTGTTATTTATTGGTTATAAAGAAACTGACTTCATCAAAAGGCAAGAAAGAACTTTAATAATCTTTTTCCCATTTCATAAGTTACCATTAATGAATTTAGAAACTGTTTTGACTGATGTAATCAAACATGCAGACACATCTATTCCCAAGATCTTCTGGGTAAGAGACTTCAACCATGAACAGAATATCAAAGAACAGAAAAGAAAAATTTTGCTTCCGGCTTTGTTTCACTTGTAACAATAACTTACGTGTGGGGTTGGTGTAGAGCGAGGCATGGAAGGCTGAGAAGGAGATGGAGTAACAACTCTACTATGAGGATTCACGACATGAACCCTCAAAGGGTTTGTTGGGTTCAATCTCTGCAACATCGTCACATGAAAATCTGTCTGCTCACCACCATTGTTGATATTGCTCTCTGTCATCACCATTTCCTCGACACCAACTTCTTGTCCTTTCTCTAAATCTCTTCCCACTTCTCTCTCCTCATTCCCTTTCCTATCTTCATCTCTTGCTTCTTCTTCTTCCTCCTCCTTTCTCTCGCCATCTCTATCTCTCACCTGGCAACAAGTTTACTCAACATTAAACATCACAGGCGTGTGAAAAAGGAAGAAGACAGACAGACAGAGAAACTAAGCATGGCTCAACGTGGTCTCACAGGTTCACTGGCACCCATGATGAAGAAGATGACATAAGCTTCCCGGTACGGCGGCTGTTACTACGGCGGACCGGTGATGGTGCTATGCAGTTTTGTGAGCGTATCTTTTTATCTATATGTATATACTCTGTTTTTTCAGTTTACTTTTTAAATATTAATTTAATTATTACCAAGTTCTGAACTTATAACGTTACTTCAGGCGCGTTCCTATCACTCACCAATGACAACTAACTTCCTGACTTCTTGTTTTGTCAGAGGCGGAGGAAGCACGTGCCAAATGTTTTTAAGGTTTGTCCTACGTGTTTGTGAGGTACACGGTAAGGAGTCCGATTCCAACGTCGCGATCGTGACCAACGGCTGAGATACGTTTTGATGTTGATTTGGAGGGACACTTGTTCTAGAATAGATGTTTGATTTTGCAGGTACGATTTGACTTTTAATCTGGGAAAGGACAGACACATTTCCAACCTTGTCATGCGGACACCACAGGTACACGTAGTTCATATGTCGTGTAAGACACTACTTACTTAGGTTCTACAACGTAATTTTTTGTCCAATGTACCTTGTCCAACGTAAACTTTAATAAAATATAAAACGAATTAGAAATTGTACCTTGTTCGCTTTTATGTTGAAAAAACTATGAAATTTTTTCGATTGATCAATCACAAGTTGTTTAAGTATCCAGCTTCTAATTGTATCCACAAAGTAATTCTCAAATTAATTTGAGAGGAAGAAGACAAAAGGTGCAAGCTTCGGAAAAGCTCTTCTCTTTAAATAAAAAAATAATAACATACTTCTATTAAAATTAAATCTCTTTAATTATAATTAAAATCAAATTTTGATTATAATTAAAATCAAATTCTAATTATAATTAATTTAATTTTAATAAAAATTAAATATCTCATATTTGATTCCAAAGTTTCTCAAACTTTATAATTAAGTCCAACTTAATTAAATTGATTTTTATTTCACAAATTACTCTTTGATGTGAGACTCATTAGGTTCCTAATAAATTGGCAATGATTATAAATTATAATTCTAATTCACAATTAAAATTAGATAAATTAAAACTTCTTTTAATTTACCTATAATTTTCCAATTAAATAATTCATAATCATAAATCATGATTGACGTTTAGCAACATGTTATAATTACCCAAATATCATGAATGTCAAAGTGATTGACTAAACCTATCCATGCATGGCTATAACGTATAATTTAATCCTTTCGTTATTCAATATTCTAATTGGACAGACTATGGAAACAATGTCTACTCTTACCATCCAATCATCTTCTTTCTTGCTAATTAGTAATTGATTTATAATTGAAATTTGAAAAATCCTTTTCAATTATCAAGTCACTTTAGCCAGAGAATTCCATAAATCATTACTCACCAAGAACAATAGAATATTCTATTTAATTACTTTAAAGTGGCGAATCTTATATTGACTTACTCAACTATCTACATATGGTTCATACTATATCCAATCACTACTGACTGAATTATCCTGTGATGATTTATAAGTAATATCAAAACACAGTAATTCCCACATTAGATACCTTGGCAATCTTAAGTATGAGGATCAATTATACAACCATCATTATGAGATAATTCATAGACACATAAATAATATTCCATTCGGAATTCTCATAATCGGGTCAGTTCAGTGACTTATTCTCTAATAATCACACACACACTAGTTTACGTATCTTTATAATTTAATTTATGAGATCAATTACTTTCTTCATAAGAAAGAATTATAATGTGTGCTAGTTTTACCGTTTTAACAATATCCAGTCTTGATGAAACTACAACTAAGAACATGTAGGAATAACACATATAGTGTAAATTGAATATCATAATTATGATCTCATCATAATTTTAATTACACAGTAATTATTCCAAGGATTTTATCTTTAATATTAAAACATAAAATATTAATTAAATTAATACATAAAGATAAATAAAGCCTTTTTATTAATTCAAAATAATGTCATACATTAATTTGCATCCAATTAATTGGCCGCAAGGGCGTAAACTAACAATCTCTCACTTGCACTAAACCCAATCCTTTATGAATCTAATACCATATGCATCCATATGTCGATCATGTCTCTTTTGAGACAATGGCTTAGTAAGAGGATCTGGTTCTCTTAAGTGGGAACTTGCTCCAATGCTATGTCTTTCTGCTCCATTATCTCCCTGACCAAGTAAAACTTCCTGAGTACATGTTTAGACCATTGATGAGACCTGGGTTTCTTCACTGATGCAATAGTATCATTGTTGTCACAGTATACTACTATCATATCAACAATGCTAGAAACTACTTCAAGTTCAGTGATAAAGTTCTTGATCTAAACTGCTTTTTTAGCTACCTCATAAACTGCAATATACTCAGCTTTAGTTGTTGAACCTGTGATGGTTGGTTGTTTGGAACTCTTTCAACTAACCGTATCACCACAAAGAGTAAAAATATATCTTGACTGTGATCTAGTATCTTCTTGATCAGACTAGAAACTAGCATCTAAATGACCATGAACTCTCAGCTCAGTTCCTCCATATAGTAGAAAAAATCTTTAGTCCTTCTCAAGTACTTCAAGATTTGTTCACAGCCGTCCGTGACCCTCACCAAGATTAGCATGATATCTGCTTGTTATGCTCAAAGCATAAGCAACATCTGGTCTAATACATAACATCGCATACATGGTTGATCCAATGGTTGAAGCATATGGAATACAATCTATTTTATCTCTCTCCTTTTGTGTCTTTGGACACATACTCTGTGAGAGAGAAATCCCATGTGATATGGGTAAGAATCCCCTCTTGGAATCCTCCATGCTAAACCTCTTTAGCATTTTATCTATATACGTGGATTGAGATAATCTAAGCAACCTTTTTGATCTATCTCGATAGATCTTTATACCTAGTATATAAGCTGCTTCTCTCATATCCTTCATGGAATAATTCTTAGATAATCATATCCTAATAGACTAGAGCATTGAAATGTCATTTCAAATAAGCAATATGTCATCCACATAAAGCATTAAGAAAATGACTACACTCTCACTTGTCTTCTTGTAAACACAAAGTTCATCCACATTTTTTATAAAATCAAACTTTTTGATTGTTTCATCAAACCAGATGTTCCAACTCTACGAAGCCTATTTAAGTCCATTAATGAACCTTTGTAACTTGCATACTTGATCAGGAAATTCTTTGGATTCAAAACCCTCAGGTTGTGTCATATATACATCCACTTGCAAACTTTCCATTGAGAAATGTTGTTTTGATATCCATTTGTCAGATTTCATAATCATGATATGCAGCTACAGCCAATAAAATCCTTATGGATTTAAGCATTGCTATTGATAAAAAAGTTTCATCAAATCAACTCCTTGTTTTTGTTTGTAACCTTTCACCACCAACCTTGCTTTGTATGTATGTACATTTCCACTCATGTTAGTTTTTCTCTTAAAAATCTATTTGCACACAATAGGTACTATACCTTCAGGTGCATACACCAAAGGCCATACTTGGTTAGTGTACGTGGATTCCACTTTGGATTTTATGTCTTCTTGCCATTTTAAAGAATCGATGTATGACATTGTTTCTTTAAAAGTAGTATGCTCATCATGTATGAGTGATACGTTATCCTTTCCATGCTCAATATGTAGATCTAATCTAGTGGGACGACAACATATCCTACTAGATCGTCGTAGACTATGTGTCTCTTGAACTCTCAGCTGTATATCATATGTATCAACTTGAGGTTCTTGTTTCATTTCGATGTGAATTTGTGGCTCTTGAACTTTTCTAAGTTTAACCTAACTCCCATAACTTTCTTTGAGAATAAATTCTCTTTCTAAGAATGTAGCATATCTTAATTGATAACTGAAACTCTCTTTTGGATACCCCACAAATTTGCATTTATCTAATTTAGCTTGAAACTTATCAGATATAGCACGCTTCATATAAGCTTCACATTCCCAAATCTTTAAGTGTGATAATCCAGGTCTTCTACCAATCCATATCTCATATGTTGTCTTATCAACCGATTTAGATGGAACTCTATTTAGAAGATATATTGCAGTTTCAATTGTGCATCCCCAAAAGGACATAGGAAGGACTGCATGACTCATCATATCACGTACCATATCTAATAGTGTATGATTTCTCCTCTCAGAAACTTCATTATATTGTGGAGTTGCAGGAGGAGACCATTGTGAGAGAATCTCATTCTCTTTTAAGTAACCAAGAAACACGTAATCTAAGTATTCACCACCTCGATCTGATCTAAGTGTCTTAATATTTTTGCTAGTTTGTTTCTCTACCTTTAGTCTAAATTCTTTGAACTTTTCAAATGATTCAGACTTTTGTTTTATCGAGTACACATAACCATATCCTGAATTGTTATCTGTGAACGAAATGCAATATGAGTATCCACCTCTAGTATTTATGAACATAGGCCCACACACATCTGAATGTATTAATTCTAGTAACTCACTAGTACGTTGTCCATTTCCCTTAAAGGATAGTTTAGTTATCTTTCCCAATAAATAAGATTCATAAATTTCATACGATTCATAATCAAAAGGATCCAAATATCCTTCTTTATGTAATTTTGTTATTCTAGTTTCATTGATATGACCTAACTTACAATGCCATAAATAAGATAGAGTTTGGTTAATTAATTTTCTTTTCTTACTATTTATGTTAATAATTTGCCTTTCATGATCTACCTCATACAAACCATTTGTAAGCAACCTAGATCCATAATAAACATCATCTTTATAGAAAGCACAACTGTTATCCTTAATTATTAAGATAAATCCATTAAAATCCAAATAAGAAATAGAAATGATATTTTTTTGTAATAACAGGAACATAATAACAATTATCAAGTTATAACATAAGGCCAAAAGACAAAGTTAAACTACAAATTCCTCCAACTAATGCAGCAACTCTTGCTTCATTGCCAACTCACAGGTCCACTTCTCCTTTCTTCAATGATCTACTCCTTGTTAACATCTGCATGTTATTACATATGTGAGAAGTACAATCAGTATCTAATACTCAAGAATGTGAAATAGAAGTAGAAAGATTGATCTCAATCATAAACATACCTGAAGAGACAACTTCCTTAAGCTTTTTATCTTTCAGGCTAGCAAGATAAGATGGGCAGTTCTTGTAACACCCCATGCTAGGGGTTAGATTATTAAGGAAATTCAGTACATTTTATGCTTTGCATATTTAAATATCTACTTATTTGTGCATAAGCATTTTAGACACATAAAATTTTTGTGCATGCATTCATGACATACCGGGTGTAAGGTTAGAATTGTGGTTTATTAGTGATGAAAATTTATTTGGGGCATATTGGTATTATTTTGGAATTTTTGGCAAATTTTAGGAATTTCTGAATTTGAGATAATTATGGACTAGGTAAATGTTGAAAATGGACTAATGGTAGGGAGATATGTGGAAATTCTAGTCAGTGACACATGTATTTCATGCAAAGTGGATACGTGGGTTAAGTCTTTGGTTAGAAGGAGAACACTGTAGCTTGTTCTTCACCGTAAGTTTTCAACACTTACAACTTGTTCCTTGTCCTTGTTTATTCGTTGAGATCTCACTGCTGGAGATTTGTTACTACTTCCTCCGAAGGTTACTGTTAGAGTTTTGTTGAAGCAAGTAAGTGTTTGTTGTTGATGTCTTTATGATGTAAATATATATACATGCATGCATGGTTTTAAGGTGATCTGAAGTGAGTGTAAGGATAGGGAAAATGAATTTAGTGAGGTTTTGATACTGAGATGAGGATTTGAAACTATGAATGTGGGAAAAATGTTGGAAATTTAAAGTTGCATGTATGTTGATAGGATTTTGATGCTCAGTGTGAGGTTTGGATTTATAAACTGTGTGTGTGTACTGATGAGTTAAGAAAATAGGTTAGAGGAATTGTTTGTAAGTATTGGACTTATATTGAAGTGAGATTGAATTTATGAAAAGTTACAGTAGTGAGAGAAAGCCTGTGTAAGGAATCAATTTTTAGTGTTTAAATATAGATGTGATTTGTTTGAGTTGTGATGGGCTAAAATGGAAGTAGAAGAATTGATTTGAGTGTGTCATGTGTTTATTGAATAAGATGGAAGTGAGAAAATTTGGGAAAAGAATGAAAGATGAAGAAGATGATTAACGCAGTAGAGTTCGCCGCGGCCAACTCTTTTTAGTTCGCCGTGGCAAACTTGGAGGAATTTAGTTCTGTAAAAGTTCGCCGTGCAAAATCAACAGTTCGTCGTGGCAAATTTTTATGAAAAGGTCGTAAAATTTTGTTATCTAGGAAGTTTGTCGCGCTGAAGTTTCCTAACCGCTTGCATATACTTTGGTATTTTAGGCATAACTTTCTCTGTAGTTATTAGAATGGAGTGAATTTTAATTTGGATTAAACTAGAGACATAGGGATACAATTTGTCTAAAGAATCGAGTTCTAATTCTGCCTTTAAGAATTTCATAATTTGATTGGAAGTTGAGATAGGAATTTTGATGAAGCTCAAGAACATCCTGAAATCTTTTGAGTATAACTTTTAGTGTACTAAACCAAATTGGACGAACTTGGTATCATTGGAAACTTGAAACAAAGAGGGACCACTTTCCAGAAGGAAGTATTACCTAATTACCTCAACTATTGATGAGAATAATTGAGCAATGTGGACTATAAAGTGAGTGTAAAATAAATTTAGATTGAGCAATTGAGTATGGTTTCACATGAATGCTAAATTGACTAGATTAAGGATAAGAAACCCGATTTTGTCATAAACATGTATTACACATATTCAGTATACATGAGTGTGCATAATTGAATTCATAATTGTGAACAATAGTAATATATGTTTGTATTGAATGTTTTAGAGGAATCCTTAGAGCGACCGATTCCAGATATTGCCGGGACTTCGAGGCAATAAGCAATAAGGGAGATTTTATAAGTAACTTAGTTGGTAAATTTTGTTAGTAATTTAGTAAGCAAATTTTAATAGTTTTGCTTTGACAAATTTGTTTGCTATTGATTGAATCCTTGAATGATTTGTAAAGCTATAAATATGGGAATTTAATTTTAGACATTTTTGTTTTGATTCTGTTAAGTCCTAGTTATGGGTAAATAAGCATGCCTAGAAGGGTCTGTAACTGCTTCTGTGACACTTTGGTGTCTTCTGTTATCGACACTTTGGTGTCTTCTATTAGTGATACTTCGGTTTCTTCTGTTATCGACACTCTGGTGCCTTCTGTTAGTGACACTTCAGTGTCGAGACTTCGGTCTCTTCCCTGACACTTTTGTTGGAGTTATATAAATATAGTGACCTGGAAAGTAAGTGCATTTACATGTAACTTTATCTTCTTTAGTTACAGTTTTGTAATGAAAATATTTACTATTAACAAAACAAAAGAGTTTGGTTTTATCTGTATGAGTGTTATATATCTGGTCAAAAGGTACCAAGATTCTTTTGTAAGTAATATTCATATACATAGAGATGTATTGGAAATATGTATATTATAAGAATCTAAATTAATTGATTAACAGTTGAATAATCAAGTTGGTCGCTTGATTATGGTTTAGACTGTAGTGTTGCGATTTATCTCCATATAAGTAAAGG
>JAOSBK010000188.1:61563-83927 GCA_027568895.1 Erythroxylum shatona
AGTTTACAAGTCATGAAAGTACATGTTATGTGGGTTCATGGTGATCCCCTAAGTATGTCAAGTGCACTTGTCTAAAGACTTCTCCCGCCTGCCCGCTAATGGCATAGAGCTCCTTCATTAAGTCGAATTGTGTAGTACGTTCTGTTTTAGATTCACCTGAACCAATTTGATGTGTTTCTGTGTTCATGATGTGTTAACAAAAGTGATGTATTCATGTTCTGTTTTGAAATGAAGATGATTATTTCAATGGTTTTTGCTTATTAGCGATTATAAGATTGTTACCCACGGGCTTTAAGCTCACCCCCCAATCTCCTCTCACACATTCAGGTGATGAGCAGGATATCAAGTAGGTCAAAAAGGGCAAGGCAACACTCCTAGGCTTGATTATTTTGTATTTTGAAACAAGTTTGTCAAGCAGGGCTTTAGATGCATTTTGAGCAATTCATGTACTTTTGTATTTTTGGGATTTCAATGTATTAAATGTAATTATGGCTTGAAATGCTCACTAGAGCTTTGTAAAACTTTCATCTTTTGATGCAAATGGTATATGTTTGCTTATTCACTCATGACTCTCTCTCGAGTTTATACAATGAAAATTTTCAAGTTTAATAAAGGAAACTTCACTTTCTTACTTCAGGGAAAAATCTGAGTTAATCTAAGCTGACTTAGAAAAATGTGTCTCCTAATAAGTAGTAAGTCTTGGTCCTTATAAGGGAAGATGTGCAAAAATGGAGTTGTATCTTCTGCCTTCTTGCTTCTTCTGCGATGATGTCATCTCCTTCTGTGTTTCTTTGTGATGACGTCATCTTCTTCTGTGTGACGTCATCTCCTTCTGTGTTTTGTATCTTCTGTGTTGTACTTCTTATATGTTTTGCAGACGTGTCTTCTTCTGTGTTTTGCAGACGCGTCTTCTTCTGTGTTTTGCTGACACATCTTCTTCTATGTTTTGTTGACATGTCTTCTTTTGGGTTTTGTTCCTCCTGGGTTTTATTTCTTTTGTTTTTTTGTTTCTTCTACCTTTTTGTTTCTTCTGCCTTTTCCTTTCTTCTACCTTTTTGTTTCTTCTGCCTTTTCGTTCCTTCTGCCTTTTCGTTCCTTCTGCCTTTTCGTTCCTTCAGCCTTTTTGTTCTTTCTGTCTTTTCGTTCCTTCTGTCTTTTCGTTCCTTCTGTCTTTTTGTTCCTTTTGCCTTTTCGTTTCTTCTGCCTCTTTGCTTCTTCTATCTTTTTGTTTCTTCTGCTTTTTTGTTTCTTTTGCTTTTTCGTTCCTTCTGCCTTTTAGTTTCTTCTGCCTTTTTGCTTCTTCTGTCTTTTGCTTCTTCTATGTTTTGCTTCTTCCGTCTTTCGCCTCCCTCTATCTTCTGTTCCATTTCCGACCCTCTATAGAGGATAGAATCTGACCTCAGGGTCTTCCTCAAAGTGGTAGGGCTCCAAGCCTTCTTTGGAATTGTCCTAAGAGGATCTTAACCCGATAATCCTAATCTCAGTAATGCCTTTTATCCCAAGGATGTGTAAAAGGATTAAGGTTGACTTCTATTCAGATATAGTAAGAGTAGGTTGTCCTGGTGGGGGCATGCCACCCATGCGGGATAAGTGTCCAGATGTCACTTAGGACGTCGGACTCGTGACCCTCAAGGGTAGGGTGTCCAACAGAAACCTTAAAATCAATTAGGTTCTCCTAATCCATCTTCTTCCCACACAAACTTTTCCATTCTCTACACCAACTCTTTTCCTTTCTAACTCCTTCTTCCATAACACAACTCATTCCTTTAATAAAGCAAGAAGGAAAGATGGTTAACCTACCTTAACAAGTTTGATTTCTCTTCTTTCCTTCTTTCACCAAAACCTTTGTTCTCTCTTTCTTAATTTCATTTTCTCTCTCTTCTCCCTCTTCAATTCACGTTTTTCTCCTCTTCACAAGCAAAACAACACATTATTTTCCCATTTCTACCTTTAATGCATCAAAAAGTCCATCTTATCTTTCCTTATAAGCTTATGCTCTTTTATGCTTAAGTGATCTCCCAAAAATGTCCTTGAACATCCTTATTATATTAACACTTTAATTCCACTTACCCATTCAACAAATCCCACTAACCTTGACATAATTATAGCTCCAAAATTAATTCTATCAAAACTCCAAAATTATTTTAAATTATGCTTACTTAAAGAAAAAAAATTTCATGGTCTAACAGTCGGCACATCTCCTAAAGAGCAAGGGATCTTCCCAAAAGTAGTTTCTTACCTCAGATAAGATTTTCTTTCTACTATGATATGAATAATCAGTAGGAATAATGTCTAACACCAGAAAATTAACATAATTAGCAAACCAAGGGACATTGTCCTTAACAGACCACAGATTCTCATCAGGGAAGGTATCATTGATTGGATCCTCTCCCAACTTGTCTCCTTGTTCCAGTCTCGAAATATGGTCAGTTACTAAATTTTTTGACCATTTCTTGGCTTGAATTTCTAAGTCAAATTCCTGTAAGAGAAAAATCTATCTAATCAAACTTGTTTTTGCATGTTTTTTCAGAAGCAAATATTTTAAAGAAGAATGGTCAATATAAACAATGACTTTTAACCCAACAAGATAAGACCTAAATTTATCGAATGCAAAAACTACTGCTAGCAATTCTTTCTTTGTAATACCATAGTTAATTTGAGCATCATTTAGAACCTCGCTAGCATAATAAATGACATATAATATCTTATCCTATTTTTTCCCTAATACAGCCCCCAGTGCATAGTCACTAGCATCACACATCAGTTCAAAAGGGAGATTCCAATTCGGTGCGGCCATTATCGGGGATGAGGTGAGTTCCTTCTCCAACCTGTTAAAAGCACAAAGACATTCATCAGTAAATTCATAAGGAATTTCCTTTTGCAATAAAACATATAACGGTCGAGAGATCTTGGAAAAATCCTTAATGAATCTGCGGTAGAACCCAACGTGTCTAAGAAAACTCCTTATCTCTCTAACTGAATTAGGAGGTGGCAACTTGTTGATGACCTATATTTTTACTGGATCCACCTTAATCCCATTGTTGAAGATTTTATGGCCTAAGACGATTCCTTCTTGTACCATAAAGTGGCATTTTTCCTAATTTAGTACAAGATTGGTTTCTTCACACCTTTGTAGAACCTGTTCTAGATTAAACAAACACGCATCAAAAGAAGAACCAAAAACAAAGAAATCATCTATAAATACCTCAATTATATTCTCCACCATGTCGGAGAATATGGACATCATGCAGCGTTAGAAAGTGGCAAGAGCGTTGCACAAATCGAAGGGCATCCTACGATACACAAATGTACCATAGGGACACGTGAAGGTGGTTTTCTTCTGATCCTCTAGGGTTATTAGGATTTGGTTATAGCCTGGATAACCATTTAAAAAATAGTAATACCCATGCCCCGCTAATCTTTCCAGCATTTGATCTATAAAGGGAAGAGGGAAGTGATCTTTCCTAGTTGTTGCATTCACTTTTCTGTAATCTATACACACCGTCCACCATGTAACAACCCTAATGGAAATTAATTCATTCCTATTATTTGAAACAATAGCTATGCCACCCTTCTTGGGCACTACTTACACAGGACTTATCCAAAAGCTATTAGAAATAGGATAGATAATTCCCGTATCAAGTAATTTAAGTACTTTAGATCGCACAACTTCCTTCATGTTAGGATTGAGCCTCCTTTGACTTTCCACACTAGGCTTATGGTTTTCTTCCATTAGAATCATGTGAACACAAATAGAAGGGCTAATCCCCTTTACGTCAGCAATATTCCAAGTAATAGCCAATTTATGTTCATGCAACACTCTTAACATTCTCCTCTTGAGAGGAGTCTAAAGAAGAAGAAATGATAACTGGATATGTATTTGCTTCTCCCAAGAATGCATATCTCAAATGAATTAGAAGTTGTTTAAGATCAGGGTTCGGTGGGCTCAATATGGAGGGCAATAGTTTAGGTTTCAGAGGACCCAATTCTTCAATTTGGGGTCTATACCTAGAACCATTACCTTGCAATCTATAGGCATAGTCCACTAACTCGTCATCCAACTCATTCTTTTCTATCCCCAGGGTTAGGCATGCTTCCAAAGCATGATCACATATCAATTCAGGAATAGATTCAAATGTAAGAGAATCAATTACATCTATCCGATAAGTGACCTCATCAAAAGAGGGACCCCTCAAAACTTTAAAAATGTTAAACACCTATTTTTCATCACCTATCTGCAAAGTTAGCTTGCCATCCGGGACATCAATCAATGCTCTACCAGTGGCTAGGAATGGTCTTCCTAAAATTATGGGAACCTGCATGTCAAACTTCATCTTAAGCACAACAAAATCAGCTGGGATTATAAGCTTACCAAATTTTACCAGTAAATCCTTAACTATACCAATAGGATATCGAATTGATCTATCAGCAAGCTGTAATGAAATTGTAATTAGTTTGAGTTCACCAATTCCCAACCTGTTATATAGAGATAAGGGAATGAGGTTAACGCTTGCACCTAGGTCACATAAGCATTGAAAATATTAGATTCACCAAAGTGACAAGGTATAGTGAAACTCCCTGGATCCTTTAACTTAGGGGTAGTTTATTTTGTAGAATAGAACTACACTCCTCAGTTAGGGCTACTGTAGCAAAGCTTCTTTTTATTGGAGATGATCTCCTTCAAAAACTTGGTGTACGCAGGCATCTCTGCAAGAGCTTCTATAAAAGGGATATTGATGTGGATTTTCTTGAAAAGGTCAAGAAACTTTTGGAATTTATAATCATCATTCTTCTTCTTTACCCTTTGAGGATATGGTATGGGTGGTACAAAGGTAAAGTTCGAACTTGGTGAGGATTCTTTCTTTTGAGTGATTTCCTTTGGTTCCTCCCCTTCATCCACATTTTCACTTTCCACATCCTGGGCTTCCCTCTTTTTAGGGACCACATCTTCTATCACCTTACCACTTTTTAGAACAACTGCCATACAATCTTGTTTCGAATTCACTTAGGTATTGCTAGGCAGCTTCCCTTTACCACTTTCAATAACTTCTTTCACCACTTGACTGATTTGTACTTCTAAGTTTCTAATAGCTACTTGATTTGACTGAATATTCTTCTCCATTCTGTTCATTGCTTGAGAGCTAGCTTGGGCACTCTAATTCATCTTGCCCATAAGTTGAGAAAACATGTCCTCTAGTCGATCTACCTTTTTCTTCCATGGGGAAGGGAATTGTTGTGGTGCAGAAGATGAAGGAAATTAGTACTATTGCTTTAATGGTGCTTGAAACCCTGGTGGTCCCATTGGTTTTGCCGCCCCTTGATTTTTCCATGAGAAATTCAGATGTAATTTCCAACCTTCATTGTAAGTATTCGAGAAAGGATCAAGTCTCTGACCTTGTCTACCATTGTTCATATAACTTACCTCTTCCTCTGTCAATGTTGTCTCAATGTTCATATAGCTCACTGCTATATGCCCAAATCTCCCACAAAGAGTACAAGGATCTCTACTAGATTTGTTATCACTCATTAATAGGTTCAACTTCTTATTAATCTCAACGACTTAGTAGGCCACGTCAGATTTGGAACCCACTTCATTTAGAGTAACAGCTTTGCTCCTAGTTACCTTACAATGTAAGTTCTCTGCAACTTTCTTGAACATATTCCACAATTCTTGGGAACTCAAGTTACTAATATTCCCCTCAGCATTCAAATCCACCAGTGTTTGATTTTGATCGATGAGACCATAGTAGAAGAACTGAGTCAACGAGTACATGTCAAATTCATGATGTGGACATTGATTAAGAAGATCATTAAACCATTCTCAAGACTCATGAAATTTTTCTCTGTCCTTCTGCGAGAACCAATGTATCATCTTTTATAGTTCAAGAGTTTTGTGGGCTGGGTACCACTTCATCATAAAAGTCTCCATAACCTTCTCCCAAGTATCAATAGAGTCCACCTCTAAACTCAACAGCCAATTTCTTGCCAATCCCTTCATGCAATAAGGAAAACACCTTAGCCTCAACTCATCCTCCGACAATCCATACAAAGGACGATTTTGAACTGTCGCATAGAAATCTCTTAGGAAGGCTAGAGCATCTTCACTAGGCATCCCATTAAATTACGGCAGCATAGACAAATGAATCTACTTTAGCTCATAATTTCGTGTTGCCTTAGTCAATCTAATGCAAGAGGGTTTCCCTATAATATATGGCATCTAACAATCTCAAATTCTTCTCACCACAGGGTTGCAACAACCTACTCGGCTTGATTTTCCCCATGGAATTGCTCATTTCCCATATCTTGTTCTTCATGCAGATCTGGAATTTGGTTATTATTGGCCATCTCTCTTCTTCTTTAAGCGTTGTTCCTTCGACAAGTATGCTCAATTTTAGGATTAAGCTCAATAAGCAGTTCGTTATTCAAACTTCTTGAATTCCTTAAGTGCATAAAACTCCTGAAATCAAACAAAGTTTAAGGATTTGAAATTCAATGATGGAAGAAACACAAAGTAATAATTAAATAAATCAAAATAATAACTAGACTTAATAATAGCAGTTATAAACTAGTCCCTAGCAGTGCCAAAAAGTTGGTCAACAAAATCTACAAATGCATAGAATCGTTCCTAGTACCCACACATTAAGTATTCCAAGGTCGTCTCCCTCAAGGACTAGATCATCACCGCCAAATTAATTCTAATTATTTACATGAAATTGGCCATAAAGTCTAAAAGATGATTGGAGTTTAGTAGACAGTAAATTGTAAATACTGAAAAATAGCAAATAAGGATAAATCGAAGATTTGAAATTAGGGTTTGGGTTCACCAACTCAAAAGATAGATTCATACATTATGAGATTGATTGAATGTTAGGTTATGAAAACAGTTTCACAACTTTTCCCATATCTTTTCTCAAAGCATACAAGAGTATCTAACTAGTTGATTACCATCTCTCAATATGCAAACTAACTAGTTAAACCATGAAGAACAAGCAACCACAAGTTATCACACTCGCTTAGGGCATCCCTACCTTTAAGTCTAAGGTGTTCATCTTCCCAGAGCATAAACCATATTTCACATCTCAGTACATCATATGGTTCCTAAGATTGCATCTATGGAGATCAAGCATAGAGACAACAATGGAATACAAAAGAGATAAACATAACCCAAGAAATTTCATTCAACACTCAATCATCCCAAAAATACAAATCAATCCCCAAGTAGGCTACATCCCTTACCCTAAATAAGTTTTGCTTCCAGCATAAGATACTAAAGTCAGACACACAAAGATGCTCAACATTTAAGAAAGAGTAGAGAGAAAAAATAGGAAGAAAACAAGACAATGTTGTTTCCAATCCTTGATGCCAATCCCCAAAGACTTCCTATCTTCCTCTTAAATTGTGCCTCCTTAAGTGGTAACCTCATTTTCAGTGTCCAGCCTCCTTATTAGGTATAAAAATGAGTATTTATAATGTCTTAGGTCCAAAGAAACCTAGTTTTTACTAAACAGGGGAGAGTAGATCGTGTTTGGCCACCAATGTCCGTTAAATGGACCTTCTCAAGTCTAAAAGTTCATTTTGCCAGACGATGTTCGTTAAACGGACACTCATCAATCCACAAATTTCACGCCTTTGACCTTCAATTGACATAATCTCTTCTTAGAGTCTTCTCAGAAGTTGTAAAACTCAAAGTCCTCTTTAAAAGCGTCCTTGCGTGGCCTTAATCCGACATCCACAAGAAAAAGTTATGCCTTTCACCCCCACAATCTATTCATTTGTACCTATCAAGCAACAAATTTGAAATGTGAGAGAATTGACTAAATAAAGCTTCAAATCCATATAGAAATAAGTCAAATTAATTCCAATTCATCCCAAAATCATCTACGAATAATTTGACTTATCATTATCGCTTTCATAAGCAATGTACATTTAAACTTGAACGATTCCGTATGCAAGATTCCAAACCAATTGATAATCTTATTATTAAAAACGAAGGCCTTAGTAAGAGAAATTGCCCATTAATGCCAAAGAACGGGACAAATGAAGAATGTTCCCTACTTTAGTACAGTTGGGACCTTATGTACGCAATGATGTGTACAAGACCAGATATTTGTTATGCTGTTGAAATGGTGAGCAGATATCAATCAAATATAGGCCAAGCACATTGGAAAGTAGTAAAGAGAATATTGAGGTATCTAAAAGGAATTGTAGAATATGCATTATGTTATCAAGGCAATAATCTATCTATACAAGGGTATACAGATGCAGACTGGGGAGGAGATTTAGATGAAAGAAAATCTACCTCAGGATATGTATTCTTACTAAACCGTGGAGCAATATTATGGAAAAGTAAGAAACAATCTTGTGTTGCATTATCCATAATGGAAGCTAAATTTATAGCATTCTCAACTATAGTACAAGAGGCTGTGTGGCTTCATTGATTCTTAGTGCATTTGGGAGTCATTAAAAGTAAAATTAATCTAGTGACCATCAATTGTGATAGTCAAGCTGCAATCACTTATACTAAAGACCCCAAATTTCATTTGTAAGACAAAGCACATAGATACTAAGTATAATTATATGAAAGATATAATTACATGAGGAGAAGTAAACATGAGATATATATCTACATGAGATATGATAGTAGACCTAATGATAAAGCCAATTTTTAGAGTTGTATACATTAGGCATGTAAAGTCACCAGGACTACGTAGATGTTGAAATGTACTGATAAACATTTCTCTATGTATGTTCACTCAGTCTAATGTCATATGTTTGGATATATTGTATGATGAAGATTATAAAATGTGTATCATTTGATTCATGAATATATGTGTTTGAGTATAAATATATTTTAGGTTGAATCACTTGTATATGAGACAGATTATAGATTAGCCCTCTCACATAGGAAATCACCTCTGGTGTTTATGCTCACTATAGATGAGGCATGTTTAAAGTTTATTATCTAGGTGATAATTGAGAGCGAGAAATTTAAACCATAAATGCCACAAGGAAATTGGTTTAATATGATTTGTCAATCACTATATCTATCTTACATTGCTAGATGTGAGTTCTGAATATGTTTTGAGTAGATAAGTGAACTCAAGTTAAACATTGAGTTTGTTTGAACTATCATCTGTACAATATTTCTTGAATAAAAGATGTTCAATTTAAAAGAAGTGGGTAAATACTGTAGCACACGACTCATACCATGTGTCCACAACTGACCACAAAAAGGGATTAATGTAAGTCGCAAGATCTCATCTTACATTGTGTGAGACCTTTAAGGATGAGAAGAACCTCATCATATACCCTTATGACTCTTGTTTCATTCTTGAAAATTGAATTTAAGTTTTACTACTTTAGGTTATTGCCAAAAGATTATGCAAGATGTGATCCTATTGAATCATTCTAAGACAGCAAATTAAATTTAATTAAAAAGAGAATTGAGAATAGAGGAAAGTCATTTATTTTAGATTATTGACTAGCATGAAAAGTATTTATAGATGGTCATCATCTCTTTAGTAGAGAACTTGAATATAGCCATGATCCAAGAAACTAAATGAGATCAAAGAAAAGTGCAAATGTGAGATATGAACTACGGTATAACATACAATGTCTGCTCAAGGACTCATAAATCCCATGATCAATTTATTAATCGAGATGTCATATACTGTTAATAGATAGGTATGCATGTCACACTGGTTGTTGAACAAGTATGAACACTATAGAGTTTGTTTGTTTTTTATTGAGATTAAACTCATCATGTGTGAGTGGAAGATAATGACTCATATACACCCATGAAGGCTATTATGGTTAATATTCTTGAAAATAACTACCAAGGGTAGTTAAGTTTATTGGTTGTATATGAAAACAAAAAGTTCTTTAACCGGTGGAACTACAACAAAAATTCAAGTACATGATTCTTTGTTTTATATGCAAATGAAATAATTCTGTTTGACATGATCTATGTGATTGTATTTTATCTTGCTTATTTCTAACAACGATAACATCAAAGACGATCTTAACTTTCAATTCTCTGAGAACTTCGAGTCTAGATGAGAAACTGGCAATGCAGGGAGGTCAAATTATGTGTTAGAAGCTCTTTATAGTTGGTGTATGTTTTCATCTCCACCAACCAAGCACTTTTCCCTTGGAGTGGCGGTACTCTTTATCGTCTCTGTAAGAATCTGATGAATAGTTGTTTATCCATATCCTTGTCAAAAAATGTTTGATGTTCCGTCACAACTGAGGGTTCTTCAACAGCTTACTTGAACGGTTTGTTATAGACTAGAAGCAACTGAAGAAATAAGAGTCATAAGAGGGAGAGAGAATGGGGGACAAAGAATTTGACATGCCTCCATAGGACCAACCAATTCTTCAACGTCCATTTCTTGCTTCTTGTAATGTTTTAAGGTTACCCAGAACTGATATTACATAAGATTCGATAATCCATTCATATTCTCTTCGAATGAGAGAAAATCCTAGATCAAAAGTCGAATAATTCATCATGATCATGTGCTGACCATCATTTACTCTTTGAAAACATGAAAAATATGCATATATGGGAGGTTGTGATGCAGCTAAATGTATAAGAATGTATTCTTTCATTTTAGAGATTCTGTTACCTAGATTCTAAATTTGAAGAGTCTTAGGAACCGTTGATTCGCAGAACAAAATGATAATAGGAATATAAATGAATATAGTAAGTATTTGAAATTAATATTACCATTATCATTATGATGGTTGATTAAGGGGAAAAAATGATTACTATTATTATTGATAGTGGTTGATTTATAAAAAATATTAATAAGTTAAAATTTATTATATTTTAATTAATGAATGAATTATATTTTAATTAATTATATTGTATTAATTAATTGTATTTAATTAATTAGTATTAAAATATTTTTAAATTATTATCTGAAATCACAATTTAGGTAAAATATGAGGCTCATTTGGGCTAAAATTTGATAGAAGGCCCAAGATAATTCGTTTGAGTCTTTTCTCACAAACCCAGTTGATGGCCTAATTCTCAAGGGTTTGAGTATGTGAATCCAAATTATGAACACAAAGGAATCATTTCATAAAACATAGTTACCAAGGTTCGTAGTAATTACTATTTCCACACATGTATATGTATAACTACTTTTATTCTCTTCATATATTTTTAAACATTCTGCTCATAATTTTACACCATCCAATGCAGGTTTAACATAAGGCCCTTATTGATCTCTTGCAAGCATGACTTCGTCCCCGGGTCAATCCTAAAAGAAGAGAAGAAGAATAAATTGTTAACACTTCCGAGGTACATATATTTACTTTGAATCGCGTGTTAAGAATATATAGAGAGTAGAGACTGGTTGTACGGGCTTACTATTAATTAGCTAGCAAGTTATATAAAATTGTAATCCACCACAACTTTTCCAGCATTAGTATCAGCAATTTGAGAGAAGGCTTCTCTTCTGATATTAAGAGTTCCATTGCAAACGTCTCTACAGAAGTCCACAACAGTGACATCAACACTGCCTTGCTTGCAAGGGTGTGGAGCTAGATTTGCACCTCTTTTACATGTCACCCTCATTCTCTTCCCGCAAATTTCACTGCTCCACAGCTCCTTGCTTACACCTGTAATCAGTGTTTTATATTGTAGACAGCAAATTCCAACACAATTAGACAGATTGCGACAATTGTCGATATTCATGTAAATATAATTGTGACAAATGGAGGTAATAGTCCAAATCGCAATCGTAATATTAGAGAGACAATTGCGATTTCAGATAACAATTTAAAATCTAACCTGTAACCATTGGCCCATGGTCTGCCTTCCCATAGCAAGCTGAGTCTGTTGAAAACATCCGTGTACTTATTGGAAATTTGCAAGTGTACGTACTTGGATTGTTATAGTCGAAGCTTCAAAATTTAACATCTACTTACTTGGAGTCTGTGGAGGATCAAAGAAAATAGCGATTGTTTCTGTTGCGTGTGCTACAGTGACGAAGCATAAAACCACGCCTAACGTAATAAGAAATGGAGTCGCACTGCCCATCGCTTCCACTTGTTAACTACGACAATATTGGTTCAGAATTTAACTAGCTTGGCTTGCTTGCTGGTACAATGAAGTAGTCTTAAGAGGGTTGAAACATTTATAGGCAACGCTTATCGTGTCGTGGGGGTTATGTTATATGCATGCAATTGACTTTGGTGAGCGGAAAGAGCTCAGGAAGCATCAATTTGGAGAGAAAAAAAATTCTTCAATATATGAAGTTAGGCATTGACAGAAACAAGTAATTGACAGAGTTACGAATGACTTTTTTTTTTCCCATTGAAATAATTTTTGAAACCCCACAAGAGAAAAAAAAATCATGACTAACAATTCTCATTTATTGACCGTAAAACTTGGGTCATCAAAGTTAATGTTAGTCTTCCCATTTTAATTAGAAGTTCACTCCGTGTTTCTTGGTTTTGACAAATTTCCACACCCCCATCATAAATCATCCGGACGCCACGTTCACCAAAATTTGAATAAGAACATGAAATGAAAGACCTACAACATTATCACCTGCGAAATTCTGTCTCTTAATGGCAATTCATTACTTGCTGCAGTTATTGGAAAACTTAGAGGGTGTTTGGAAAGGTGTGAATTGAATTTAATAATGCAATTAAATTCAATTCATATGTTTGGAAATACAAAAAATAGATAGGTTCAATTCATGCATGTAATTGAAACTCATCTTCTTTATAAATTGAATTCATTCCTCCAAGTATAGGAATTCAATATATTGTAATTGATTAATTACAATATAAGTAATTAAAATATGATTAATTAATTAATTAAAATATAATAAATTTTTACTTCTCAATATTTTTTACAAATCAACTACGATTAATGGTAATAATAACCATTCCTTCCTCTTAACCAACCACCATAATTATAATAATAATATTCATTCCCCTTCCTCACTATATTCATTCTCATTCTAAACAATGTAATTGAATTCATTTCTAATATTACTGAGTTTGTTCCAAGTAGTGTAAATTGAATTCAATTGAATCTTATTAATGTAATTGAATCCAATTTGTTAATGAATTCAATTCAAAGATTTCTAAACAGCTTGGAAGATTTCAGGATGTTGCAATTACGTTTGACGTATCACCCAATCTATCAACATTTACGTTAGAATTCTTGAATATATTTGCCTTTGGTCCATCTGTTCAGTTATAGATGCATGGTATCACTACAAGAGAGCACAGTTTTGGCAAGGCAAAATTTCGACGTTGAAAGACAACGTACTGCTGTAAAAAAAATTTACGATGGTAAAAATTCATTGAACAAATGGTCACAAAAGCTTGGCAGCAAATAATTATCCACGACATTTTCTCCAAATCATATCGCTGAAAGGATTTCGCTACGATCACGTGTTCGTCGCAAACAGTAATAGGTGAAAAGAAAACAAAATTGTTGCAAATGACATATTGTGATGTTTCATTTTCATGGCTATAGGTAATTAGCTTTGTCAAATTAGACGTAAGTAATAATTTTTACCCACGATTTATTTGCGTAGCAAAAAATATTTAGCTACATTTTTCGAAAAGTAGCTAAATGTTATTAGAGAAGTTTTAGGAAATGTAGATAAAAATATTTGGTGATGATTTTATATTTGTATCTAAAAATTTTAATGACAAATTTGTATTTTTATTTATATTTTCTTATTACCAATTTATCATTTAATTATAATTACTAATAACATTTTTAATTCATATTATTGTTTTTAACATGGTTTGAATTATAATTAAATCACATTTTTAAATTACTGTTGATAACATTGTTGGAATAATAATTAAGTAAAATAAAATAAAATAAATGTGTCATAATTAAAAATTAAATTCATTTTATAAAAAATAAAATGTAATTAAATGTTAATTACAAAAGTTAATATAAAAATTTATGAATAAACTAAGACTCTTCATCACCACTACTATTTATATTGTTTGACTCAAGCAATTATTTTACATTTTTTAAGCTTGGTCAACTCTCTGTCAGCACGGTCTAATTTTTACTCATTAAATTGTAATTTTTCTTCAGTACGATCTAACTTTTCTTCATTACACTGTAATTGAGCCTTAAGTGAGCGGTTCTCTTCCTGAAGCATCATTACATATGTTGATCGTGACAATGATGAACCAATTGGCTTAAGGTCATACCCAAGACCTTTGATGTACCTTTATCTTGTATCAAGGATATTACAAATTTCATCCACATTGAGCTCATTTGTTGGACTCTAAACATTTCTTGGAAGTTAGAACTATTATATGTGAAATGTTGGAAGTTAAAAGCTGGAAAATGTAGTTGAAACATATTGCTGAGTATACTATAGTGTTTTAACCATAACTTTTTCTCTAGTTATCCAAATGAGGTGATTTTTGATTTATAGTAAACTAGAGACATAAGGCTACAAATTGCTTATGAAATCGAGTTTTAATTCAGTCTCTTTGAATGCCAAGTTTTGGCTGAAAGTTGAGCATAGAATATTGTTTCAACATAAGAATAGTCCAAAAATGTTTGGGATATAATTTTCAGATTTCTGAACCAAATTAAATAATTTTTAGTGTTATTAGAAACATAAGCTAATGAGAAACATTTTTCTAGAAGGAAATGTTATCAAATTCCTTCAATTACCTTATCAGAAAAGGTCTAGATTTTTGAAAGGAGTTAGGCATGATTTAAATAATTTTGAAGTCTTGCTAGATTAATTATTTTATTTGGAGTTAATTATTAGGTTAATGTTGGTAGGATTTTGAAATATGGTTTAGTTGAATTAAGTGGTAAGAGTATATATGTATGAGGGCATTTTGGAAAGATCACTTAAGCATTAAAGTCTTAAGGCTTTGAAGGAAGGGCAAATGGACAATTTAGACTCATTAATGGCATAATTGGAATAAGAAGTGTTGTTTGGCCTTTTAAGGAAGAAGAAAAAACGTGATTTGAGGATAGAAAAGGAGAGAAGAAACGAAGAGAAGAGAGAAGAAGGAGAGAGTTTCAGTTTTGAGAGGAAAGAAAGAAGAAAAAATTAGGTTTCATCTTTGCTTGGCTTTCAAGAGGGATATTTTAGGGTTGTGCAAGAAGGGAAAAAGGAAGAGGAAGGTTAGAGCTTCCATTAGAGCCAAGAAATTCATTGTTTGGTGAAGATTCAAAGTAAGTTTATGTTTAATCTTTTGGATTTTTGGAAGGGTTTTGGTCAAAAAGCTTAGGAAATGCATGGGTTTAAGTATTCTAGGGTCAATTTCATGCATATGTGACTTGTGGGTTCTTAATTGGAATTCCTATTTAATGGAATTTTTGGCTTTTGTTAAAGGAAATCAAGGAAGGCAAGAGGAGCAAGGGGAGAGGTCATTTTGAGGAAGTCTTTAAGCAAGGAATTCAAGGTAGGTTTCATGTTTATAATTGGATAATGAGCCATTATGTTTTCTTTTTAATCAAGAGAATAAAATGACTTCTCATTGCTTTATAATTGTGGCATTTGTTGCATTTGAATGATTTGCGAAATTGCTATATGTTTTGGTGTATGAATTTTGATGATGAATTGTGATATGGAAATGATTTTGAAAAGACTTTATGTTTATGAAATTAAGATTCAGAAATGCATATGAAATATTTTGTGCTCATGAAAGACAAGCTCTCAAAATGTGTCATTTGGGAAAACGATCTTCAATTCATGAATTACATGTTATGTGGGTTTGGTGTAATACATTCAAGAAGGTCACGTGCACGATGACCAAGTTAAAGGCTTCTCCCACCTGCCCGCTAGTGGCACGGAACTCCTTTATAGACTCCCTCAAGTTTACGTCTACGCAAAACCATTATGTGAGATTGCGATAGTACGTCAAGTTTACGACTACACAAGACCATTATGTGGAAATGTGTAGTTCGTCATGTTTATGGATCTACCCAAACCATTTTTTATGTGTTTATGTTTTTATGATTTATGACAAGTTTGATAAATTCATGATTTATGATGTTTATGAATTGCTTGATAAGTTGTGAGTTTGGGAAATATGTGTTACATGGATTTCAATGTAAATTTTTCAATGGAAATAAATATTTCAATGGTTTTTGCTTATTTCTCGTTATAAACCTATTATCCACGAGCTTTAAGCTCACCCCCTTCTTCGTCCCATCCTCAGGTGAAGAGAATGAGATCAAGTAACCAAGAGTTGAGGCATCATTCTACTTTTGCAATGTCTTTGTATATTAAGTTAGATTTTGTAAAAACAAGGCTTTAGACGTATTTCGAGAATTATTGAGTTTTGTACCTTTTGTATTTTGGATTTTGATATTGATGATGTAATGTGGCTTGAAATGCCGTTAAAGCTTTGTAAACTTTTATCTTATGATGTTAATGAAATGTGAATTTGTGTATTGATGATTGTTAAGTCGAAATGTGAATTTGTGTATGGATGAGGTGGAGTTGAAATATGAATTAATTAAAGATGAGGTTAAGTTGGTATTAGGTACATTTGAAGAAGTTATCAAATTAAGATGATAAATTTTGAATATGAATTATTGTTACATATAAGCGAGATGTATTATGGAAAGGAAAGATAGGAATTATTTTTTGACTTCAGGGGAAAATCTGCATAAATCTAGGCCGAATTAGATAAAGTGTTCTTCTTGGAAGTTGTAGTTTGTCTTTCTAGCTTTCCAATGATATAAAGTATGCAATTTTTGCATAACGAAGATGAGAGTTATGATCTTTATAATTTAGTAATGTTACACAAGATGCATAAATAACAACTATGGTGAAAAATGGGAATTTGTTGTATCAGATGAATCATTTGAGTTGAGATTTGGGAAATTTATGAAATCATTTTGGTAATTGAGTGGTTAATAAGTGGTATTGCACAAGAAGAGGTGAAATTGAGAAGATTATGAGTGAAAGTGATGTTAGAATGGATGTAGGAACCATTATGAAATCATTTTGGTAATTGTGTGGTTAATAAGTGATATTGCACAAGAAGAGGTGAAATTGAGAAGATTATGGGTGAAAGTGATGTTAGAATGGATGTAGGAACCATTGGAAGGGCTTTGGAGGGAGTTTTGTGACACATATGTCCATTAGACAGACTTCAGGTCTATTAAACGGACCTTCTCGGGTGTAAAAACACCCCAGCCTAGTGCATGTCCGTTAAACAGACATTAGGTCTATTAAACGAATATTCTTGGATCTGGAAAGTACTCCCAAGCCTGTCTATGTCCGTTAGGTGGACATGCATGTCTGTTAAACGAACATAAACGGGATAGCTACAGGAAATTTGCATTTTTGACCATCTAAATGGCAAAATATCGCTTTGTAGTCTTCATGAAAGTTGTAGATCTAGAAGTCCTCTTTCAAACCTTCTAAGAATAACCTTAATCCAAAGACTTCATTATCATACCATTGGAGGATTTCGAGATGATATTAGGGGGTCAATTTTCTCAAAGCAGAAAAGGTGGTGTTGTATCTGAGTTTGGGAGGTATGATGTTGATGAATGATCAAAACTCCTTCTACATGAATTATTGTAGGTTCGATGGTCGAACGACGAATGCTACAACTTTGGTGGGAGATGTGTCGGCCATGAGCATCAAGAAAAGGTTAAAGAAAGATATGGAGACCTATCTCACTGCTATGTGGGAAATTAGTGAAGATCACGTGGTGGAAGTCCCCAATGCGGTTGCAAGTTTATTGAGGGAGTTTTGAGAGGTGACGCCAAAAGAGTTGTCGAGAACTCTTCCTCCTCGTCGTGAGATAGATCACAAGATCGAGTTGGTTCTTGGAGTGATCCCACCTGCACGTGCCCTATATAGAATGTCCCTGATGGAATTGGCAGAACTTCGGAAACAATTTGGTGAGTTGTTGGAGGCAGTGTTCATCCAACCGTCTAAAGCCCCATATGGCACCTCAGTTTTGTTTTAGAAGAAGCAAGACGATACACTTCGGATGTATGTGGACTATCGAGCATTGAACGGGGTAATGATCAAAAACAAGTATTTGATACCTTTGGTTCAAGATTTAATAGACAGGTTGTCAAAGGCTGAGATATTCACTAAGTTGGATCTTCAGAATGGGTATTGGCAAGTGTAGATAGCTGAGGGTGATAAGCAGAAGATAGTGTGCATAACTCGATATAGATCCTACGAATTTTTAGTTATGCCGTTTGGATTAACTAATGCCCCTGCTACATTTTGCAACCTTATAAATGATGTGTTGTATGACTTTCTGGATGATTTTTTAGTGGTCTACTTAGACGACATCGTAATGTATAGCACTAATATGAAAGAACAAATGAAACACTTGGGATGAGTGTTTCGAAAGACTAAAACAACACAAGCTCTATATGAAGATGGAGAAGTGTGAGTTTGCTCAGTTGAAGATCAGATTCTTGAGTCACGTGGTGAGAAAGGGTCAAGTTAGGATGGATCCGAGAAAGGTGAAAGCGATAGTTAAGTGGAAGGCTCCCATGATAGTACGAGAATTATGGAGTTTTCTCATCCTAGCGAACTACTATAGGCAGTTTATTATGGGATACTCGAAGAAAGTGGCTCCCTTGACGGACTTGCTATAGAAGAAGAAAGAGTGGTGTTGGTCAAGTACATGTGAGGAGGCATTCGAGAAACTTAAAGCCGCTATCTCAACCAACCCTGTGCTAAAGTTGCTCATGTTCGATCTTCCATTTGATGTTGATGCATCAGAGAAAGCTATTGGTGGATTCCTTGTACAGGAGGGTCATCTGTTAGCATTTAAGAGTTGGAAGCTCAATAGTGCGGAGCAGCATTACTGCATGAGAAGGAGATGCTTGCGGTGATACATTGCCTTGAGACATAGTGAGTATATTTGTTGGGAACTAGGTTTGTTGCCTAAACGGATAATGTTGCTAACACATTTTTCAGGACCCAAAAGAAATTGTCCATAAAATATGCCTAGTGGCAGGAGTTTCTTGCCAAATATGACTTTGTGTAAGAGCGTAAATTGAGGAGGCACAACAACGTGGCAAATGCCTTGAGTAAGAAGGAGGTATTTACAGCTCTTTATTCGGTCACAAGGGTAAAGTCTAACCTGTTGGAACAAATCAAGGCGGTAGCTCCATTAGACACCATGTATTATAAGCTGATTTCTCAAGTTAAGGAGGGTGTTATGTGCAAGTTTGGCTCAACGATGATGGGTTTTTGATGACTAAGAGTGGTCAAGTGTATGTGCCGAGCTTTAGTAGATTGCGAAAACATTTGTTTAAGGAGACACATGACTCGCAGTAGGTTGGTCACCTAGGAGTCCAACCTATGCTAGCACTCTTATCTTATTCCTACTTTTGGCAGAAGATGGAGAATGGCGTGGAATGTTAAGTCAAGACGTGCCTCGTGTGTCAATTGGATAAGTCGGAGAGAAAGAAGGAAGCCGGTTTGCTACAATCCTTATCCATCCCTGAGAGACTGTGGATGTCAGTTTTATTGGATTTCATTTGTGGGTTTCCAAAGGTTGATAACATGGCATCAATCATGGTGGTGGTTGATAGATTCTCCAAGTATTTCAAAGTTCCAGCAAATATTGTGAGCGACGGAGATGCTAGATTTACAGACCAATTTTAGGCATCCCTTTTCAATATGAAGGGTTACGATTTGAAGTTTTCAACGGCGAATCATCCAAAGATGGATAGCCAAGAAGAATGAGTCAACGGTTTGTTAGAGGAGTACCTACAATATTATATAACTGCAAGTGAATGTAATTGGTTAAGTTTAGTTGATACTGCGCAGTTTTGCTATAACTTGCATAGATCTTTGACTACAAAGAAAATTCTCTTTAAGATTGTACTGGGATAATAGCCTCTCACTCTACTAGAGATTGCTTAATAAAGGACAGGTGGCAAGATTGCTTAATAAAGGATAGGTGGCAAATGTCTTGCAGCACATAAGTTCATGATGGAGAGGCAAGAATTGTTGGATGAGGCGAGGGACAGTCTTCGGATAGCTTCTTGACGGATGAAGAAGCAAGCGGATCTTCAGAGGAGATAGTTAGAATTTGACATAGGAGATAAAGTTTTGCTAAACCTAACCCCATAGATTTGGAAGAAGATCTCGAGTAAGCAAGTTCATAGGGGCATGGTGCCGAAGTACGATAGACCATTTAAAGTGCTACATAAAGTGGGGAGCGTGGCATACAGATTGAATTTGCTCGAGCAGTTAAAGGTACATCCTACTTTTCATGTTAGTTTTCACAAGCCTTACAATGAGGATGCATCATATCTAAATAGGAGTCAGGTGAAACGAGCTCCACTGGTTATGAGGAAACAGTACAAGGATCAAGTGGAGAAGATCCTAGATCACTGAACAATGGGTCAATATAAGAAGAACTGAGGACTGAGTTCTTAATTCAATGGAAAGGCAAACCTGTCGCAGAAGCTACGTAGGAGAAAGATACGACGTTGTAGCAGTTTGAGAACTAGGTGAATACCTACCATCAGAATAATTCAACAAGGGTGTCGAATCCATCTGGTGGGGGTGGTTTGTTAGACCCTTAAACTTCAGAGCACTTCTCAGTGGACTTCTTGACATGCCTTAGGAGGAAGGTTAGTTGTATTCACGCATGAGAGAGGCATGTGAAAACATTAAGGCAAATACGAGCGAGTGGGATCGGATTTGATGCAAATTTTGGTAGGGTCTTGGAAATTGTGGAGATTGACTCAACCCAGGCTAAGGACTTAGCCCATGCTTGGATGGATGGACCTCGACTAACGGACTTATTGTGGGTAGCATTGGATCGAGCCAATGTGCTATGTGGGCTTCGAAAAGATCACATTACATCATCAGCAGATAAAGATCATGGGCAAATCTTGGATGATGTGGCGATGACTAGAAGTTAGCATTGCAGTGGAACTCAATATCCGAAGATAGTAGAGATCCTCACTAATTTTCTAGTTGAATGTAAACTCTATCTTTATGTTATCTTGTAGATTCTATCTTATCAGTTAGAGTTTTATTTAGATGGGAGTGTCATCTAATTGGTCCACGTGATGTAATCTGATAGAGATAGGCGTGATCTTAGCACGATCTTAGGCAGTTCAATTTTAATGGGATTTTGAATGTAACTTGGCTTCCAAGTTAGAAAGCCCATATATATCTCATTCGAGCTTTGCTCTTCTCATTTAATCAAAGACAGTATTTCTTGTATTCTTTTGAGGGAAAGTATATAACAGTTGGTTTTACTGTATCTATGAGTTTCCTTGTTGCCTTTGTTTCTTAATGCTTTCGTAGCATTGTTTCTTCGAGTGTGCAAGTTAAACACTTCGAAGTCATTAAAGGCTAATGTAACGCTGGACTTTCGGAGCCCTTTTATGTTGTATTGTATTTAGAAATACTACTGTATATTGATATATACATATGGTTATGTATGAGTTCAAAGATGTATTTAAATCATTTGGGTGTATATGTTAATGATTTATAATGTTATATGCCCTTACATAAACTTAGAATTTATCGGTATGCGGAATCTTTGAAATTTTCGACATATGAGCTTTTAAGTGGATAAAATCGAGTCCATTGGATGGATATGACCGTGGTGGTCAACTTAAATGAGTTCTAATGCCTTAGAGGTGATTAGACATGATTTATAGACTCATTGGATACTTAGAAAGCTTAATTGGAAAAGTTGATGCACATAAGGGCTTATTTGCAAATTGTCAAAAGTTAAAGGAATTAAATGTAATTTTTCAATTCTTGGAGGACCAATTTGTAATTTTATAAAGTTAAGAGGCTTAATTATATTTTTCAAAAGTCCGAGGACCAAATCAAAACTAAAAGTTTTGGTGATTCCCAAATTTTGGGCTTAATTGCAAATTTAGAAAAGTTTGGAAGGTATAATAGTAATTTCACATAACTAAGGGCAAATTGATAAATTCACCATGTTTGGTCAAAGAAGAGTCAAATTCTAGACCCTTCTACATGGTGTGGCCGTGCAACCCCTTTATTTAGACATTAAAACACTTAGTTTTAATTAAAAGAAAGAAGAAGAAAGAAGAAGAAAGGAGAAGAGAGGAGAGAAATAAGCAAGTTTCCACCCTCGCCTATTTTCCACCAAGTTTTTTATTCTTCAAGTCAAACCAAGGTGTTCCAAGCTAATAAGGGGTCAAGGAACTCAAATCTATCCTTAGATTTGAGAAATTCTCAAAGGCTTTGAAGATATCATTAAAGGAAAGTATAGGTAAATTTTGTCTCATCTCTCTCTACACTATGATTTTGAGTTTGGTATTAAGATATGTTGTTCTCCATGCTTGAATATGCATGAAACATGGTTTAGAGGAATGAAATGTGACATGGAGAGGGTTATTTAAGTTAAAA
>JAOSBK010000189.1:18623-49184 GCA_027568895.1 Erythroxylum shatona
TCATCATCTGCCTTCATTCTATCGCCCAGATTAACATGTCACCACAAAATCCACCATAACTCAATCATTCCTTATCCGATTAATCTGATTCTTGTGTCTAAATTGTAGTTCACAAAAAGTTCTACAACTTTGCTTGTTTCCTCGAAACCAAATTCCCAGCCAATTAACCCAGAAACGTCTTCATATTTTCTGTTCCAGTTTTATTTGATAAAAACCAGATTGCCCAAAACTTTTCCAATAATCACCAGACCATATTCTGATCACTTTCAAGCCATTACTCCATCATTTAGTGTAAAGAACTTAAAGACTTTTACTTATTGACTGTTCTTGATGATTTTTTATGCTTGGAGTGTCCAAGAAATGCCCCAGGAAGTTTCTAATGCTCCGATACCACTTATGTTGGGATATTACTACTTTATTGTTGTCTTTTAAGCAAAAGAACTTGACAAAGGTTTGTTAATTTTGCAGGTATGTAAATGCAGAAAAATAAAAAAGACCAAATTTACTTGTTCGATAGTTTAAAACTATCTACGTCCAAGGTTCCCACTAATGTGGTTTTTCACTAGTTTACTGAAGAAGAAGAGAAATAGTACAGAGATTGAGTGTTTAGCAACACTTGTAAAGAGTCCTTCCAAACTCTCCTAGTACCCACAGATGTGTACTCTAGCACTTTTTGAAATTTTCTCACTCTGTTTTTACACTCTCAAAAACTAAATACAATGAAAATAGAGAAATGAAGAAGTTTCTGTATTGTGTTTTTTCTCTGATGTTTGAACTGTGTTGTTTTATAGCTGAAGAAGATGATGGCTTTTGGTTGTAGCTTGCTTGAATCAGATAGTGACCATGTGCCTCCCACGTGAGTCCACTTATTCCCCTCCTTCTGTCTGTGTTTCATATAGATTGAAGCTGTGTTTTTGTCTTCTAAGCGTGTAAAACGACTGTGTTTGATTAATGTAGCTTCTGATGTATATAAACGACTATATATTGAGAGGATTCTGACTTGTATAGTGAACGACTGCGTTTTGAATTAATGCTTCAGACATGATTTTTGTCTTTTGTTCTCACGTGTTAATCACTTGGGCTTTAGTTCTTGTCTTCAGTTGATAGAACCATCGAGAATATTTTTCCCCTTCTCTCTTCGAAGCTCTTCAGATACCAACACACACTCACATTCTGTCTTCAATTTTTTCTTGTTTTCTGTCGAATCTGAGTGAAGTTTGGTAGAGTATTAGTGATTTCCATGATTGGGGTTGGCAATATAGGCAAAGTCGTTATATCAGATTTCTGGAGAGGGGAAGAAATGGAGTCTCGACACTAAACCGGTGAAATGCTAAGATGATAATGAAAGATAAAACTCATTTACATGCATTTCACAAATATTATATATATATATATATGGGCGGAACCAAAACCAAAACAAATAATACCTCCAGTCATTGCATCCCAAAAAAACTTTATCCACTGGTTAAATTTCACTGCTAAAATGAAGTGTTTTTAAATCTTCTAACCTCTCAGACTCTCAAGTTAATGGTGTAAACTTTTCTTAAAAATGAAAGCAGAAGGTTAGGGACCTAAAAACAACCCACAACTGTCCATATATTGCTCTGCCCATTACAGAGACAACAAACAGCAACAGACCATCACAAGAAGGTTAGGGACCTAAAAACAACCCACAACTGTCCATATATTGCTCTGCCCATTACAGAGACAACAAACAACAACAGACCATCACAAGAAAGTTAGGGACCTAAAAACAACCCACAACTATCCATATATTGCTCTGCCCATTACAGAGACAACAAACAGCAACAGACCATCACAACGTTTTGGAAATGTTGCGATGGTTGTGAATCATATAGACCACAAGAGTATTCCAACACTCCCACTTGGTCCATATAATTCAACATTGACTTTATGGAGAAACAAAATATATGAATCATGATGATAAGTCCTCTTTTAACAAGCAATATCTTCCATGTATTACAGTATATTACATCTCTACAAATAGTCCTTCAATTTAATGAATAAATCATATGTTTATTCTAGGTTCAAACTTAATGAAGATTCTCAATATAACAAAATGAATATCTATAGGTGCACAAACCATATGAAAAACATCACATTGAATAAGAGTTTTATGGAAACTAATATACATTTAATGACATTATTTTACAAAACCTAGTCCCATTTGTACTATATGATCCTTAAACTGTTTAGGTGACATGCCTTTAATCGAATGATCCACAATCATTAACCCAGTGCTAATGTGCTCAATGACCGCTTTCTTTTTCCTTATGACATTCTCTTATGACTAAATGCTTAATATCAATGTGCTTACTTCGACTTCCACTCTTGTTGTTTTTAGCCATAAAACTACCACAGAGTTGTCATAGTATAACTTTAAGGACTTAGAAATAGAGTTCATAACTTTAAGCCCAAATATAAAACTCTTCAGCCATACACCATGCAAGGTGGCCTTAAAACACAATATGAACTTAGCTTCTATAGTTGAAGTAGCAGTCAAGGTTTGTTTGACACTTCTCCAAGATACAGCTCCACTAGCTAACATGAAAATATAACATGAGGTTGATTTTATTAAATCAATGTAGCTAGCAAAGTCTGAATCGGAGTACCCAACTATTTCTAGATTTTTAGTTCGTCTGTACATAATCGTTCCTTGAAGATATCTTATCACTTTCTTTGCAACTTTCTAGTGATCAATACTTGGATTACTGTAATATCTTCCTAACATTCCAACTACGAATGCAATATCTGGTCTTGTACAGACTTAAGCATACATTAAGCTTCCAACAACTGAAGTATATGGAATGTTCTTCACATGTTCCCATTTGAACTCATTTTTCTAGAATTGACTTAAATTGAATCTATCACCCTTCACTATAGGTTCTACACTCAGTGCATAATCTTTTAGGAAATCTCTCTAAAATTTTGTTGATATAAGTCTCTTGAAACAATCCCAAAATGTCTCGAGATGTTTCTCTATAGATCTTAATGCCAATAACATAAAAAACCTTATTCATATCTTTCATATCAAAATTATTTGTGAGAAATTGTTTCACCTTATATAGTAAACCCTTAGCATTGGCTGCATGTAAAATACCATCCACTATAGGACAAGATAATAAAGCTTGCTCCCACTAACCTTCTGGTATATACACTAAACCATGAGGTTCTCTTCAAAACCAAATGAAATGATGACTTTATGAAATTTTAAATACCATTGACAAGATGCTTGTTTTAGGCCATATATGGATTTATTGAGCTTGCAGACCAAATGCTTACCAGCACTAAAGGAGAATCCTTATGGCTATTTCATATAAACCTATTCCTCTAGTTCACCATTTAGGAACATTGTTTTTTACATCTATTTCATGTAACTCAAAGTCAAAATGGGTTACTAATATTATAATTACTTGAAGAGAATCTTTCTTTGATACAAGAAAAAATATCTCCGAGTAATCAATTCCTTCTTTTTGAGTAAATCCTTTAGCAATGAGTCTTGCTTTATATTTCTCAATGTTGCCTTGTGCATTTTTCTTTGTTTTAAAGACCTATTTACACCCAATGGGTTTTACACCATTAGACAATGCAACGAGATCCCAGACTCGATTACATGCCATAGAATTCATCTCATCTTTCATGACATTGTACCATAAGTCTGATTCTTTAGAACTTGTGGCTTGCAAAAATGTTTCAGGATCATGTTCGGCTTCGATGTTAAAGTACGATTCTTGTAGATACACAATATAATCATTAGAGATACCTTATCGCCTTACTTTAGTAGATCTCCTTAATGTTGTTTCAACATTCTCCTTAAGAGCATGTTGTTCAACTGGTTGATCAATAATTTCTTGTTATTCCATATCAATAACTTAATCTATTAAATCAGTAGCAATTGCTTCTGGAATTTCAGCAATTGGTTGTCTAACACCTATTGATTCTTGAGTGGTGTGAATGACAATCAATCTATCACTTGAGCCAGAGCGATGAACTTTTTTATGTTCCTTTTCTGAAATAGCATCTCGAAATCGATCACTCCCATTGATTAAATCATTCTCAAAAAATTTTACATTCCTTGATTCCAGAATCTTAGTGTTTTGAGATGGACAATAGAATCTATACTCCTTGGATTTTTTAATGATTCTTAGGTCTAACTTCTTTTTCTGTGGATTATAAATTCTCACTTCAGATGGGCATCTCCAAATGCATATATGTTGCAAACTTGGTTTTCCTTTAAATAACTCAAAAGGTGTTTTTGAGACAGCCTTAGTTAGAACTCGGTTTAATATATACACAGTTGTCTTTGGCGCTTCAGTCCACAAGAAATCGGGAAATTTTACATTACTCGTCATACTTCTCACCATGTCTATTAATGTTCGGTTTCTTCTTTCTGTCACATCATTCTGGTCCGGAAAACCAAACATAGTGTATTTGGCAACAATCTCATGTTGTTGAAGAAACTTAGCAAATGGATCAGATGCTTATCCATTCTCTATGTATCTACCATAGTACTCTCCGCCTCTATCTGATCTCATGATCTTAATTTGTTTTCCACATTGATTTTCTACTTCAGCCTTAAAAAATTTAAAGGCATCCAAAGCTTCGTCCTTAGAATGAAGTAAATAGAGATACGTATATCGTGATTAATCATCTATAAAGACAATAAAGTATTTTGGACTATTTGCATCTATGTCTGGACAACAAGTATTCATGTGTACGATTTCTAATAGATTGTGCTCCTCTTTGTACCTCTTTTAGACTTGTTAGTTTGCTTACCTTTAATGCAATTGACACAGGTCTCATAATCAGAAAATTCCTAAGTACTAAACACTCCTTCATTTACCAATTTCTTAAGTCTCTCAATAGAGATGTGTCCTAATCTTCGATGCCACAACATAGAAGAATTCTCATTCACAATACATTGTTTTATCCCATCAGTAATATGCATAGGAGTATAAGCAGTGTCATTTCGTAATTTAAGAGAATAAAGACCATCAATCAAAATGCCACATCCAAGAATCCTTCCGGTTATTTCACCAGCATTAGAGGATAATCCTTCTGGTTATTTGATATAAACATCTTCCTCTAATTCAACATTGAGGAACACTCTTTTTATATCTATTTGATGTAACTCAAAGTCAAAATGGGCTACTAATGCCATAATTACTCGAAGATAATCTTTCTTTGATACAAGAAAAAATACATGCGTGTGATCAATTCCTTCTTTTTAAGTAATCCCTTTAGCAATGAATCTTGCTTTATATAGCTTAATGTTGCCTTCTGCATCTTTCTTTGTTTTAAAGACCCATTTACACCCAATGGGTTTTACACCATTAGGTAATGCAACGAGATCCCAGACTCGATTAAATGTCATAGAATTCATCTCATCTTTCATGACATTGTACCATAAGTATGATTCTTTAGAACTTGTAGCTTGCGAAAATGTTTTAGGATCATGTTCGACTCCGATGTTAAAATACGATTCTTGTAGATACACAATATAATCACTAGAGATACCTTATCACCTTACTAAAGTAGATCTCCTTAACATTGTTTCAACATTCTTCTCAGGAGCATGTTGTTCAACTGGTTGATCAACAATTTCTTGTTGTTCTATATTAACAACTTGATCTATTAAATCATTATCAATTACTTCTGGAATTTTAGCGATTGGTTGTCTAGCACCTATTGATGCTTAAGGAGTGTGAATGACAATCAATCTATCACTTGAGCCAGAACGATGAACTTTTTGATGTTCCTTTTTTTAAATAACATCTCGAAATCGATCACTCTCACTGATCAATTCATTCTCAAGAAATTTTATATTTCTTGATTCCACAATTTTAGTGCTGTGAGATGGACAATATAATCTATACTCCTTGGATATTTTAGCATATCCAATGAAGTGACCACTCATGGTTCTCAGGTCTAATTTCTTTTTTTGTGGATTATAAATTCTCACTTCAGATAGGTATCCTCAAATGCGTATACGTCGCAAACTTAGTTTCCTTTTAAATAACTCAAAAGGTGTTTATGAGACAACTTTAGTTGGAACTCGATTTAATATATACATAATCGTCTTTAATGCTTCAGTCTATAAGAAATCGGGGAGTTTTACATTACTCAGCATACTTCTCACCATGTCCATTAATGTTCAGTTTCTTCTTTCAGTCACATCATTCTGGTCCGGAGAATCAGGCATAGTTTATTGGGCAACAATCTTATGTTCTTGAAGAAACTTAGCAAATGGACCAGATGTGTAACAACTCATACCACTTGATCGCAGATATTGTCCGCTTTGTGCGTAGGCCTCTTTTGGACACTACTCCCGCTCACGGTTTTGTTTTTTCAACGTGTAGGCTTATTTTAGACACTACTCTCGTAGGACTTCTCGGGAGGTCACCCATCCTGATACTAGTCTTGCTCAAACACACTTAACTTATGAAGTTCTGATGAGATCCGGTGCATTAGGGTATGAAAAATGAATCTGTAAAGGAGAGATTGTCACATCCTTATAAAGAGTGCTTAATTCTCCTCTCCGACCGATATCAGGAATAAGGTCAGGAAGTAGGCTGTCGTAGGGAATAGCTGTGACATTGTGGTCATCTTCCAGAGTACAATCAGCAGAAGCGTCCACAAACCCCTGCTCACAGCAATCTATTTGAAGCTGACCATTTTCGGACTCTTTAAGCCGTCCGGCAAGCGGAAAGTAAGGAACCAACGCTGTCAATAAAGCTTCGTTTATGACTTAGCTGCTTCAGGTCGAGTTAAATTTTTTATTAAAAAACCGTTCAAGTAATGGTTGTTTTAAACATTTTCTAAGCGTTAAAGGTTTATTTTAAATATTTTGTAAACATTAATTGTCAAATTTCAATGTAATCATTAATGGCTAAATTGATCTTTTAGCTTATAGAAAAAAGAAAGAAAAATGATGACAATTTATGTTTATAGGGGTACAATGTACGAGGGGACGAGGCTTGCCCAAATACAGGAGGGCATGCGACAATCATTCGGTGAAAATAAGGTAACTAGTGGGATCAACAATGGCAATTTAAGCAGAAAACATTTCTATTCTCGAGCTTGAAGAGCAGTAAAGGGCAAATACAGTTGAACAATTAAACACCTTAGTGCAAGATTTACCAGGAATCAATTCAGAACCAGAAAGAACTTCCTTGCTACATCCTGACCACAAGAACGCCATGCAACCAACCTTGGTTTTGAGCCCTCGTTAATCAAAACAACAAGAAGAAGAAATCTTAAGAAGCATGTCCACGTATTTGCACAATGTGGGTGATTCAAGTTAGTTGGTGTTGGTCAAAAACAGTTGCAGAGTCGAGTTTGTACATCTAGTGTTCCCATTTTCATACATTAGCAGCTTTATCTGCAGATACATTTTGTGTAAAACTTTCTCACGACTGAAAATTACAGAAGGGAACAAATATGTGGGAGTCTCAGACAAATTTGTGAACATCACCACATCTAATTCAATAATAAACAATTTAAGGTGCAATATCAAGCCTAGGCTCAAAGCAAAAACCAGTAAAAAGCTGAAGTGGGAACCTTTTAGTCACTGGGCATTTTTGTGACCATCTCCATTGTCTTTGGTTCATGTAAAAAACCAGAAGAGCTGGAGCCCCATAGCTCTGTATGTATATCAGATCATCTGTGCCACTGCTGGCAAAAACATCATCAAATTCCCCAAATCCTTGGAAAAACTTGTGCGGCATTCTGGCAACCTCATCCCACACCCTACCATTTAGAACCCAAATGCCAATTCCTTTAATTATGTCAGCTCGGTCTGGCTTCCCTATTCCTCCCACCATTACCAGTTTCTCCTTCAAATTCATAAGGCGACCACAAGTAAGAGAGCAAGGTACTGGAATGAAACTCTTTATCAAGAGACCATGAGAAGATCTTCCAGAGAGATTGTAGGTAATTAGACCATGCCGATTTTCGGGTGCACCTCCACCAGTTGAGTAAATAAGAAAGTACAACACTCCATTGCATATCACACTCTCATCACCACCCCTCCACCCGGTCAGAACCTCTGTGCAAGAAGTAACCCATGTCCTTGATTCAGAATCATATGTGTGAATAGAGAGATCCCACTGAAAAAAGTTCCCAGGAACTTGCTTAGACTTCACAACTGTGATAGAATAGCCATGAGATGTCCTGCTTGCTGAAATTGATAGCGCACTGTAATCGGAAAATTTTAAACCTGGGGGCTCCGCCAGCCGCCGATAGCATTTCGTGATTGGGTTGCAGACATACAATTCGCTTCTACTGTCATTATCCATGAAACAAACAAGGCCACACGATGAAGCAATGAACCAATTGGATGTCTTGATGCAGGGTAGATCAATGCCATACCACTTCCGAAGGATTGAGTCATAGGCATAACCAGCAGGCTCATCAGAGCTTGTGAACATAAAATACCATGGTTTTTGAGACAGAACACGGGCAAAATTCCACAGGAACCTCCTTGAACTAACAATCTCATGCCATCTTTTACACACAGAACCTGCCCTGAAGATGCTAGGAATAGGGAGATAGGCTAGGATACGTTCTAGCAGATCATCAGGTAAGATCAAATCCAGTGAAACCACATCAAGAACTTTGTTGCCTTCATCAATAAGTTCCGAGAATGAATCAAACTGCCCAATACCTCTTCCGGTGTCACCAAAGCAATCACTTATCCATGACGATTCTCCCTCCATGATGGAGATACACAGGAAACTAGAAATCAAGTCCTATAAGAAGAAAAGAATATAAATATATGTCAAACTCACAGACATATATAGCAAGAACGACCTACACCTTCAGAACGTGTCAATTTGGAACTAGATAAAATTTAAGGACGTATTAACTCCAGAGGACCAAAACTGTACCAACAGGTTGTAATACCAGAAATATACAACGCGTAGAAAGGCTAATACATACAAGAAAAATTAAACTTGGAAGTTTTAAATTGAGATAATACAAGCAAGGAATCACCTTCAAAGCCTACGATCAGACTGCATCCAGATGTACAACTACCATTCACTGAAACCTGCAATGTGTTTAATTAGTAGTTGTAACCAAAAGTTTTAATCAATAGTTGTTTATAGGATCCAGAAACAAATGATCTATGCACCAGATTAAAAGGGCTTCCTTAACCATCGACCTATCAAGAATTAGTCCACCTACAGATCTCCAAAGATTACGAGAATACCAACCACTTGACACCATCCTAACGACAAAAATCTCTAATGGTCCACTAAAACATTGAAGGTAACATAATATTGAACCTTAAGCGTCAGAACTGTCCAATTACAGCACAGGCAAGCAAACACCAGAAGATAGTCTCATTCCTGAAATAGGATAAATAACCTAACGTGGAAGAAAATATATCAAATACGTGCCTCCAGAGAAAAAAAGCGTACGTAAAAAGAAATCTACAGCTTAACCCCACATGTAAGTATTTCATTTCTTTGGTCACCGTATGATAGAATTTTTATAAACCAATAAAATCAGCTTGGAGCAAGCAATAAACTAGATGCCAGAATAATTCCAAGAGACTAATCACGCATCACGAACAGGAATCCAGAAACAATACGAAAGAACAAAATTACCATCACGAATATAGGAGTTCTGTGATGATCTCACATTAATCACAAAATTGCAACTTGAAAAGTCAAAATTTTTAAGAAAAAGGAAATCACTCAAAACGATACAAGAACGGCAAGTTTTGATGAAACAAAAAAAAAAAAAGCTCATCCTCTGGCATCAAAACAAGTTGTGTTCTTCCTCAAAGAACAAACATAACTGGGTTGGAAAACATCAAACCCTAAACAAGGAAAGGGAAAAGCTTTCTGGGTCAAAGAGATGAAACAATGTTAGGTAACATATAGGGAGATTAGGCCTAGCATACCCATCAGTCAAACATAAAAAACCCACTTAACTAAAAACCACTAACATCAAATCATCAATAACCAAAACCAACGACAGATATTGAAAAGACACAACACACATCACTTTAAAAGCAACGAAGAAAAACCAAAAACCTCATTTACCTCGATAAAAGCCGCCTCCTCCACTTTGAATGCGCAAGTGGGTCTTGGTCAGATCAAACAAACAAGAGGAAGAAACATGGGTCCAAAGTGGCAAACCAAAAAAAAAAGTTAAGAGAAAGCAGAGAAACAGAACGGCCTCACTAGTGATGGGAATAGTAAACCCCCCACTATCAAAAGAAAGTGCAATCAATGAACTAGGAAGCAACAGAGATTATGTGGGCAAAATGAAGAGAAATTCTAAAAATGGAAGCCAAACTCCGAGATGGGTCAGCCCAGATTTGAGCGATGAACGATACCTCAGAGACCCATTTCAGAGTGGATTGCGAGAACCACCAGGAGCGTATAATGGTGCGTTCAGGTTTATAACAAGGATGAGGACAGACAAGGAACGAAGATGAGAAGGCGGCTTTTCTTGGGCGTCTTGGTGTTCTCCAATAGTGTGAAGGGATGGCGCGTGTGTGGAGTAAGTGGTATTTTAATGACAGAAATAATATTAAATAGAATTTGGAATGCTGTCTTCCTCGTCCTCCACATTTTCTTCACTTTTTTTTCTTTGATTTTTTATTTTTATATAATTAATCATTTTGGCCAGATTTTTAATTTTTTATTATCATGCATTTTATTTTATTTATTTTAGTTATTATTCATTTTTTATCTTAATAATATCAGTAATTATTTTTTATGGGTAAATTTACACGTTAAATAAACCATCCAAACACATAATTATTGATAAATTATATTTTTATAAACTATTTATATTTTAGTAATTTAAAACTAAGTAATTAGTTAAATTCAATTAACATTTAAAAATTTTAGTGCATTACTTTTTATATTTTATTTATTAAGTATTTATTATTTATTATATTTTATTATTTATTTTTTAAAAAAATTTCTTTTTTTATAGCTAACTTGAAAACAACCTCTCCTCAAGGATCAGATTGCATTCTACTTAACCTTTTCAAAATCAAGCATATCAAAAAGATTTCTACCATATTATTGTTATTGTTATTTATAAATTTTAGGATTTTTCATTTCTTATTTATTATTTTCTATATCAGTAAAGTAAATAGTAATCCTTAAATTATAATATAAAATTAAAACTTTTAGTTGATAATAGTTGAAAAACAAATTTCTACCAATTAACTTATTTCTTTGGGGGGCTTAAGTCAACGTATTCAGTGCATAAAATTTATCGCTTTGCAGAGGTCTCAAAAAGATCATAAAATACACAGCCTTTCTTTTGTATTTTTTACAAAAAAAACTATTTTTGTACGATCTTATGATCACATCACAAATAACTTGACCAGTAGTTCCAAAACTTACCATCGTAGAAGACTATTTTCCATATTCTTATCATTAAATTTTTATTTACAATTTCTTATTTATGCCAGAAACTTGTTTTTTAAAAACTAAAAGTGCAAACAATTCATATTTAAAAATTGAAAATTAAGAAAACAATTGAAAAAAATATCAAATAATAGAAAAAAAAAAGTCTTCTCTGTGTGTAGAGTTTTCGGTGTATCCCCTTTTACTCTGAACTGCCCCCGAGCTTGGGCCTTCTTTTCAGAACCTTTTTTTTTTTGTTTTACTTTTTGAGAGTGATGTCTCTTGCGGCTATGGGCCTTCTTTACCTAACTAAAACCTAATCAACCCCTCTCTTTAATCCAATTATTAAAGTCTTGTCGTGAAAATGTTCAATCATATTTTATGAAAGTCTTATTTAATTTCAAAATATATAAATTTTAAATAAAGATTTTGATTTAATAATTCAAATATATTTAAAATAAACATTAATGTATAAGCTAATTTTTAATTTATAAATTATTTACTTGAATAAAATAAAATAAATTTTATTGATAATTTAATAATAAATGATGCATAAGAGATTAAAATTAAGTTCAAATAATTTATTTTTTCAATTTTACATGGTATGTTTTCTTTTTTTATTTAAAAGAAAAACAAAAGTAAATTTGTTTTCCTTTGTAATTATCCGTGATCGCACACTTCATTTTGAATTTAATTATTCAATTATTTTTTTAATCCAATGACAACAATATCATACAAATTTTCTTGGAACAAAAGGTGGAATCACCCACCCTAAGTGCCCTTATATTCTGGCCCGATAAAGTAGTGAGGGAGATAAATCACGGTCTGATCTCAGCCAACTTTTCAACAAGGCGATCCTTACATCTGTTGTCGGAATTCAAACCTAAGATCTTGAACCAATTTACCTTATCAATGACCAACTGAACTACCTATGCGGGCACAAATTTTCTAAATCCATCTCACAAAAGTTAACATCATAAAGGAATGATGTGACGAGGTCATTTAAAGAATACAACAAGACGTGTCAATGGACCTTAATTTTGCTTCTTTTCCTTTATATATTACTTATTTATTTTTATACTTCATCGATTAGAACATATACTATAGGATATGCCATTTTCATAGCTCATTTTCATTGAGTACAAACACAAGAGGAATACAACACTTGCTTCTTGAATCCAAATGCCAACAAAAAGATGTTTACCAATGAATTCATGTAAATCGTAGTCTCCAATGATGCATTTTTGGTGGAGCCTCTCTAACATTCTTGATAATAATAAAAAAATATAAAAATTTTATATTCAATAAAAAGTATTAAAATAACCGGTAAAAATTATTTTTTTGTGATCATAAAGTTACGTATTCGAATAAAACCTGATCCTTACAAAGCAGGAAACTTTGCACATTGAGATGCATTAATTTAAGAAAAATTTTATATTCAAATTAAGAGTGTTTATATATTTAATTATAAATAAGATCTTGAAAATATATCAAATTTAACGTTTTAATGTTAGATATCAAAATATGTAAAATATATATTTGTCTTAATTAATTAAAAAATTTTCAAAGTGTTGATTTTGTTTTTTCTAAAACCTTTAATATTTGAAACTTTATGTTGAAATATGTAAAATAATGATAATTTGATGAATTATTGGTAAATTTTAACAATTATTTTAAATTTTATGTTAAATTTCTATTTAAAATTTGATAAATTTTATTGTTAATAATACTACGAGTATTGTGTTTTTTTTTTTAAATTAAACAAAAAGATTGAAGCTTGTGGGTTTTGACCTTAGCATGCAGGCAGCAAAGGTGGTTGTGTCTGAAAAAGATTTTAGTGGCAGAGCAGAGAGCACCACCATTGCACCCACTTTCCAGCCAGGCACGTATTGTGCACATTAAGTCATGTGTCACTCCTGATATCTTTTTAATAGTTTATTTACTGTGCTTTTTTCAACTATTCTTTTGTTTAAAATATGTACTCCTTGTCCTTTTATGCGTGTGATTTGTTAACAAAATCCCACCAAATATCTTTGAACCATCAACACTTTCGAGTGAGTCTGATCAGAAGATGGTGGTGGCGGCGGCGGTGGTGGAGGTGGTGCCGCGACGGTGGTGGAGTGTCCTAAACGTTGAAAAGGATGTACAGTTCATGTTGTCGGTGAGTGGAGATGGGGTTGTGTTTGCTTTGCTTGTGGTTTGAGTCAACTTTAAGGCACTCCACATGAAGTGTTTGTAACACTTTCGTTTTCAACAGAGACACCGAAACCAAAACATCAACCAACTTTTGTATCTCTATAAATGCGTGAATGAGATATAATAAAATATATTTAAGAATGAGATATAATAAAATATATTTAAAATTGGTTGACTGGAATAGAAGATTTTTTTTATTAAAAGGAAAGGTCGGAGTAAATTATAAAACAGTTCTAAAAAAATAAGTCCCCAATTGATCCTCGAAGAGAAAATAGTGACACCCGAAAGGTGCAGCATTAAAAAAAATAACTTCAACAACGAAGTGAAATAGAAGATTTAATCTTTATAGCTTATAACAATCAAAGTTCAAGAAACTTAGATCCCGACTCCCGACTTAACAAAAACCGGTAATCGTAATTAAAGGATTTTTTAAAGATAATTACAAGTAGGGTTAATATTAATAATACGGGCACATACTTTCACTTTTTTTTATTTACTTCTTTTATACTAATTATAATATTGGATACTATTGAACTTTGTAGACACGTAATCTCACTTATCAGCGAATTTATGTTAAATATTGTTGTTGTAAATAGATAAATTTTTTATTTTTATGCGATTTTGTTGATTCTATTAAGTCTATCTTAATTTCAAAAATTTTGTTCATTTTTTATTGGATAAAAGATATAGTAGTTTAAGTTTTCTTTAAATTAATCATTATTTAAAATTTTCGAGAATATTTTTTATAATTTTCAAATTTAAAAAAAATCTTATCTTATATTTCAATTAAAAAAACAACAAAATACAAACAATATAAACATCAAATGTTAGCAAATCAAATATAGCTAATATGGTAATTCAATTCAACTTTAAAACTTAATCTGAATTAATTAAATTTGATTTAAATTAGTAACAACAATATTACTGTAGAAGTCTCACTGAATTAGTAATTTAATATAATTGTAATAAATTATTAATTTAAGTCTAACTTAATTAGTTATGTTGAGTTTAGAAGCTAACTGAATTAGCGTATAAATAATATTTGATTAGTCTCATATGACATTCATATTATATATGTTTTAATTGTAATTTTTAATCAAAGTATTTGTTGTAACTAGATAATTTTTTTTATTTTTATGTGATTTTGTTGATTCTATTAAATCTATCTTAGTTCCAAAAATTTTGTTCATTTTTTATTGGATAAAAGATATAGTAGTTTAAGTTTTTTAAAAAAAATTAATCATTATTTAAAATTTTCGAGAATATTTTTTTTATAATTTTCAGCTTTTTAAAAAAAATTATCTTATATTTCAATTAAAAATATCAACAAAATACAAACAGTATAAACATCAAATGTGAGTAAATCAAATATAGCTAATAAAGTAATTCAATTCAACTTTTAAAATTAACCTGAATTAATTAAAATTGATTTAAATTAATAACGACATAGTCTCACTAAATTAATAATTTAATATAATTATAATAAATTATTAATTTAAGTCTAACTTAATTAGTTATGTTAAGTTTAGAAGCTAACTTAATTATCATATAAATAATATTTGATTTGTCTCATTTGAAGTTCATATTAAATATGTTTTAATTGTAATTTTTAATCGAAATATAAGAGAATGAATTTTTTGAAACTAACCATTAAAAGAAGTTTTTGGATAATTTTAAAAAGTATAGTATTTATGTAAAATTTTTAAAATTGCATGATGGATTTATATCTTTTATCTTTTTATATTTATACAAAATTATTAAGAGTAATAAAATTAATTTATTAAATATACATTGTAATTCTGAATCATATTTTTATCAAGTAATTGTCTGTGTAAAAAAAATTAAGAAACGTAATCTGATGAAATTTTAAATAAATATAACAACTCATAACGGAATTTTGGAAATATACAAAGTTTTAATGTAATTAATAAAACCACATAATATTAAAAAACTATAACATACTCAATTCCAATTTACTCTTAATACGCACATCGTGTTTAACTTTTATGACCAAAGGAGAACTTTCCCATTTAAGTACTTTAACAGTAAAAACAAAAGACGGTGCCAATTATGCACCATCTAGAAAGGAAATTTCTCATTGGATTAGAACTATTCTCCTTGGACTATTCCTGGAGGAGAAATTTGCAAGTCCTTGTAAAATTAGACAGAGGATTCTATCCTTATAATACAGTCAAGATCTTTTATCTAATTTTATGGTATTTTATTTTATCTCATAAATTTTGACCATTTATTTATATAGATCCCATATAAATAAACTCTAGACTTATATAAATAAATAATTAAGATTTATTAGATAAAATAAGATACCATAAAATTAAACAGAAGATCTTATGACTTGTAACATTGTATTTGGTTCGTGGTAGGACAAAGATCTCGTGATGTTGTGTCCAAAACAATTGATTGGAGATGGGACTGAATCAGGAAGAGTTGACTCTACGCTCTACTGCACTAACTTGTGAGTTCGGTCATGCTCATGGATAATCCGCTAATGTCATTTTCCATTGGAAGTAAAATTAAGATTAGAAGAAAAAAAAAAAAAAAAGAGAAAGTACGACGCTTGAGAAGAGAAGAATGAAGATAGCGGAGCCAGTAGGTAATCGGAGACAAGACATGGTAGTATTAACTTAAAAGGAAATGATTACCAAGTCGTGGGTCAAGCAAATGGGGTGATGACAGATAAAGTTTTGCAGAAACGTGACAAGAAATGCACCAAAGGGCAAAATCTTGTATAAAATCTTGGTGGGTGGCAAGTGATGAAATGATTCTTAAATAATTAAATACACCAAAGACTTTTGAATATATACATAATAATAGCTTTACCCTTTAGGATCTTGATCGGCTCAATAGATTTTGATCTAGTCTTGAAGTCTTTTACATAAGATATGATAATCCAATTTGATATTAAAATAAGAGGTAATAGTAAGAATAATAGTTTTATTTTAAGAGTTGGTAACAAAATATTAATCAAGTTATTTTAGTATGTAATATAGGCAATATCAAGAAAGAGATATCTTGACTGTAACAAGACGAATAGCTCCAACGTCAAAAAGAGATAGAGTTGTTTTGGAGCCCTCAAATCTTCTGTTTTTCTTCTCTTATTCCTACTCTATCTCATAGAATCTCAGTTACTGAGATTTAATCAGATAGGATAGAGACAGGAGAAGGAGGATAGAAGATTATTTTCATACATAAATAAATGACTGAGATTTAATAAGACAGAAGAATAGGGACAAAAGAAAAGAGACAAAAAATCAACGTCCCTATTTTGGGATGCAGTAGTAGATTTTTGTTAAAGTTATTAAAAGTAAATCCTCCAAGTTAAATGGAACCAGACCGTCCATTGAAAAGAGGAGTTTCGGGAGATTATGGTCACCTGCAATTGGTACTTTCAATTCGGGGGGTCCATTAGAATGCATTAAGGTTTGTTGTTTTGTTGTTAAAAAAATAAAATAAAATTCATATTCTTATTCCAAATCCATAGCTATCATGCATGCGTTTGCGTGGTGGTGCTGTGCATCTCCAGAATATCATCTTGGAAATCCTTTCAACGATCCCATTATTAAAATGTGGAAGACAGGTCAGGCGGCCCTTAATACTTTTCAACCTCAAAATCAAGTTGGAGTCGACGGACAGAACATAACATAATGTTTTGTCTTCTCAATAATTATTTTTCTCTAGAATATGTTTTTGCAGGTTTAAAAGATGGTCGTAATATACGCAGACTATTTTTATAACTTGAAAATTTAATTTTATGACTTTCATGTTACTCAACTATGTATAAAATTGTTAAAAGTAAAAGACACAGAAAATTTTTTGGAATTTAAAAAACATATATTAATTTTTAAAATTTTTAATTTTTAATTTAAAAATATTTTCTCTTAAATTTTTGTAAAAAATAACAACGAAATACATGAATATTATACGAAAACTAATTAAAATCCAACTTTTAAATTTGAACCGAAAAAGTTAAATACTACTCAAACTAATAATTTATTATATTTAATCTTAAATTATTAATTTAACTCATTTAATAATACTCAAACTAATAATTTTTATATTTAATCTTAAATTATTAATTTAACTCAATCTAATTGATTCATATCAAATTTAAGGAGTAAACTAAGTTATCATATTAGTGATAATTGTTAATTCATAATTAATGTTCATATTGGGCATATTTCACTTATTTGAAGCGTAAAATAAAGAGATTTTAAAAGAAATTTAAAGATACAAAGATTTTGCTAAATATTCTTAAGCTAAATAAAAGTATATTTCTTTTATTCTTTTTTAAAAATGATAACATAAGTCTAATAATAATTATAGTTTACATAATAATAAAATTATAAATATAACCTTATTATTTGCAATTGTTATAGTAATCCGTAGCATAATTTGTAATTTAAAAATTTTGTATCAAGGCTTTAGAAACGATAAATCATTTTACAAAAGCCACTACTAGAAAATACTTTCAATATAGCTTCTGATACTAAGAAATCTTTCTCCTTAATGCTTAGATTTTGATGTCAGGCGGAAAAGCCTAGGATCTTCTGCATGTTTCTTTTTGGCTGATGTTAGAATAGGCAGATAGGCTCGGCTGCATTAGTTTGATACTTCCCTTCCCTGTCTTGAATGTCACGGACATTACTGTTTTCGCTGCAGATCAGGGATGGTTAAGTTCTGTTCCTTTTCTGTCCCCAATCTATGCTATCTCTGATTTGGAACATGCCCTTACATGTATTTAACATAAATATATTCGAAAAAGCGTGCTTTAGATCTCAAGGGTTCGTCCTTGTTTCCAGTTTTTAGATTATATGTTACTTTTTCAGATCTGGATATGCATATGGTAACTTGAATGTTTAGAAGTTCTCTTCGGAAAATTTAACAGAAGAGTCCTGATTCTATCTGTTCTTTTAGTAACATACCTACACTAAGAACTGCGCAAAAAGAGAGAACAAATTAGCAATTACGTTCAATAAATTCATCACCTCGAGCGTGCCTTTTCCTTCTCCAACAATTATCAGCGCCATAGCTATCTCAGGCCCCTCCTGGTAGCTAGCTATGAGTTGGAGTGAAGATGCACGATTCTGAGCAGCAGTAACTACTAAGCTAAGGCGTGTAAAGAGTAGAGTGAAGAGAGGCCAACCTCACTTTGACGTAAATGAATCACCGAATCCAAAGACAAGCAGATTCAGAGCCGTTGTGTCAGATGATCGTATCTATTGGGATGTGATCTCTAATTGGTATTCCTGAAACAGAAATGAAAAACCTGTGAATTTTATGGGCATTTGTTTATTGTTACTAAACATCTTCTCAATCAATCAAAGTTCCACTGTGCTATTGCCTGCAGGCTACTACTCAGCTACTCTCCCTAAGCATGCTTCTGCAACTCTCTGCCCCATATTTTCCTGACGCTGTATAACTTGTGCTTTGCCGCTTTTTGCCAGTTACTCTATGGCAGTATTCCACTTTGACCTGAGCTGTCCTCTTCGTGTTTTGTGGTACTTTGAGATGAGTTAATCAGGTTGTCCAGGTTGAATGCCCAGCGGATTTGTGGGCTGTAATGAACTAGTATGCTCGGCCTGGTAAAAGTTTGCAGCGGGCTTAACGGGCAAATCTTAAGTCCAACAACATCTACTACTGTTAAATAAAAATTTCAATAACTCGCAAAATATGAAAATTTTAATAATTAGTTTTAAGTAATAAACAAGTTGTTTATAAATGATTTACATACAAATCTTAAATTTAAATATTTTAAATAAATTTTTGTATATAATTTTTATGATTAAAAGATAGTTTGTTATTGAAATTAAAAACTTCTATCTTTTAATTCAATAATTATAATTGCTAAATAAAGATAATTATTTATAAATATTGGTTCAATTTGTTTATTTATTAATATTTATTTTTATTTGCGTATTTATCTACTTATTTTATTTTTATTACTGACTTATTTTATATTTATTATATTATTTATGCTATTTTATATTTTAATGATACATATTTATTTAATTTTATGTTTATTTAGTATTATTATATGCATTATATATATTATACTAAAATAAATATTTATTATTTTGTCCGCCATTTACTCAAACGTCTAAACCCAATTCAGTTCTCACCGACCAAAGACACAATTGTACGTTAGTCCACTAAACCATTAGTTGGACTAGTAGAAAGAAACTGAGAAGATCCCACCATTGATCAGTTATACCTCACACAAAAGATCCTCACCGTCCGATGATGATCATCATTGGAAATCATTCGTTCCCGCCAAATGTTCAAATCCTTCAGCACCGTTGATGCACTTGACGTTGAAGACGTCGAAGACTCTGTATCATCGCCGGAGTCTTCTATCATCCACGTCGAGTTTGCCTCTTCAAAACGCAATGTTTACTTCATATACTCTTTCCCACAAGACAATGATACCTTGTAGCTGAAGCTCATGTTAACTCAAAAGAGTCGTCAGCGACAACAGCCTCGGTTTTAAACATGGCGTGAAATCTTCCAAGGGGTCAAGGAATCTAGAGACTTAGCGTTGAAGAAAGTTGACAATTGCGAATAAGAAAGCGGGCGGTGCTGATTAGACGATGAACTCTGAAGAGGACACCGGAGGTCTCGTGGGAGAGTAACTCTGAAGAGGAATTTGCCGTTCCAGATGGTGTTCCCGTTGCCGACAAGGTCAATACGACTCCGGAGCTTTGTGGACGAATTGATCCACTCAAACGCTTATGTTTGAATCCGGCGCAGGACAACAGAAGCTGATTTAAGTTTTGCACTGAGATCAGATTTTCTCGATTCCATGGTCAGGCTCTCTGTCTTTGTTCATTCCCAGTAGATAACGGTTCTCATTTGATCAAAAAATAAGGAAAGAGAGACCGACGGTTATGAGAGTGCCAATCTAGATTGTGAGCTTAATGGCGGAGCACGATGATCATTGTTTTCTTATGATGACAGTCAACGGAGATCCACTACCTATCTTGCTACCATCGGAAGCTTACGAGGAAAGATTCTTAAATGGTTAATTAATGTGAAAGATAGTTAATTAGTTGTAAATAATAGGTTAACTGTATAGTTAGTTATACAATTAGCTAAAGTTAGATAGAGTTATATAGTTAGCTGTAGTTAGATAGAAGTAGAAAGCTAGTTGAAGTAGTTAACGCAGAATGATGTATATATACGGAACAACAGAATTAATAAAAGACTATTTAGTTTTCTCCTTACCTCTTGCGGTTACCAAATTGTACATGGTATCAGAGCCAATTAGGGTTCTTGATTCCAAGGGGGGAATGCAATTCCGACGTCGACAGTATTACTTGAGTGGTGAAAGTTAGCTCATCAATGGCAGATCGCGAAGAGAATCGCCCCTAGCATGGTGTTATTGTTGATGATGATTCGTATTTGTTGCAACCTTTTGATCATTCAGGGATGGCGCTGGTACTTATACCATTGACTGGATCCAATTATTTCAACTGAAGCACAATTATCAAAACCTCTCTTGAGGCCAAAGATAAGCTATGCTTCATAGATGGAACACTAGAACCACCCACAAATACAATTCGGTACAAGAAGTGGAAGAAGGTTGATTCGATGATTAAGTCTTGGCTTCGAAATTCCATTTCCAAGGATTTAGGTGATAGCTTTGTCCATTCTCCTAGTCCCAAGCATCTGTGGGAAGTGTTGGAGAAATGTTTTGGGGTCAGTAATACACCCCAAATGTATCAAGTATAGAGGGAAATGTTGTTTACTAAGTAAGGAAACAGTTCGGTTACTCGGTATTTTAGTAAACTCAACCAATGCTGGGATGAATTTGACAGGCTCATGCCTTTACCTAGTTGTGGATGTACTGGTTGTTCTTGCTATGCAAGAATGACTGAAAAACTTAAGGAGAGGGCAGATGCGTCCAAGCTGCTGCAATTTCTCATAGGATTAAACAAGACTTTTGATAATGTTAGGAGTCAAATCCTAAATCTAGATCCAGCACTCGACATTGACAAAGCTTATAGTATAGTATTGAGGGTGGAAAGTTAGAGAGAAGTGAATCTAACTTTCTCTACTGAAAGTCCAGATACTGCTTTGCTTGCTAAGGCTTATGGTTCCAAAGGAGATGATAAAGCTGGAAGCAAGAAGAAGGATTACGAGAAGAAGTCTGATAAGCAATGTGATCACTGTCACAGCGTGGGACACACAAAGGAGACTTGTTTCAAGCTTCATAGGTATCCTGAATGGTATGAAGAGTTGAGGAAGAAGAGAGGAACTGGATTTAAGAAAGTAAATGCTAACATAGTTATTGAAATTGCTGATACACCCTTTGATGCACAACCTAATTCCGAAGGTAGAGAACTTGGGCATTTAATGATGCAAATGTAGATTATGCAACAGGAATTGGCTAAACTTCTGAAACGGAAGATGCCAGCAACTAGAGGAGCAAGAAGGGAGTTTTCAAAATTTGCTTTTGCAGGTACCACTATTTTTACACACACAACACTACATGCATTGAGCATTTCTGGTAGCAACATTTGGATCATTGATACAAGGGCATCTAATCATATGTGTTATAATGATGCGATTATGAAACACAGAAGACAACTTAAGCATAATGTGTCGGTTCAGTTGCTTGATTCTAGTACTCAGATAGCTACTCATGCCAACCGTGTAGTTCTAAATCTCAAACTAGTTCTTGAACATGTCTTATACCTACCCTCATTCAAGTTCAACCTATTATTAGTACAGAAACTTGCTGATAGTGCTAATGCTTATTTCACTTTCTTTCCTTCACATTGTACAATATAGGACCTGAAGAATAATAGCACCATTGCTGTGGGAGCTGTAGTGGGAACCTTGTATATACTCACATCCAACTCTTTTGATTCTTTTGTAATCCATAGCTATCTGCAAACTTGTGTGAATAATATACCTGTGAGTAGAGTTGACAGTATCTTTTTCTCCAAACTTGTATTTTCTAATTCTTGTGTAACTCATTCTCGAATAAATACCAATACTAAACTTTGGCATTCACGACTTGGACATGCTTCATTAAAGGTGTTAAAACACATTGGTTTTCTTGATGTTAAAGAATTGAATGATCCTTGAGATACATGTCACTTGATAAAGCAGCAACGACTGCCTTTTTCAGTGGCTGATGGTAATGCCAAACAAGCAGTGGAGCTCTTACATGTCGATATATAGGGACCATACAAAAAGACAAGTTTCAATTCTTGCCATTATGTTTTAAATATTGTTGATGACTTCAACAGGGCAACTTGGACTATTTTGTTAAAATACAAGCCTCAAGTACCTGAAGCCTTGCAAGGTTTTGTCACTATAGTGGAGGAACAATTTGATAGTAAAGTCAAGAAGGTGCAGTCAGACAATGGGACAGAGTTTGTTAATCAGACTTGTGATGTTTTTGTTACTGACAAGGGTATAATTCATCAAAGAACATGCCTATATACCCCATAGCAGAATGGGGTGGTGGAGCGAAAGCATAAGCATCTGTTGCAAGTTGCTAGAGCACTAATGTTTCAAGCAAAAATGCCTAAATGGTTTTGGGGAGAAGCAATCTTAACTACTGCTTATATCATTAATAGATTACCATCTGCTGTTCTTGGTTGGAAGACTCCTTTTGAGATGTTATATAACAAAGTACCAGACTATAAGAGATTGAAGACCTTCAGATGTCTCTATTATGCTACAAACATTACTCTGAAGAAAGATAAACTTGAGGTAAGAGCGCATAAGTGTGTAATGGTGGGATATGCTACTGGACAGAAGGCATATAAAGTGTATGACTTGGATAATCATTTGATGTTCAGCTCAAGGGATATAGTATTTTATGAAAGGATATTTCCTTTTGCTGGAACAAAACAACATAAAAATACTGTTTCTGACATTTCAGATCCAATTTTAAGTTTGCAGGATCCTAATCATGTCAACTTGGAGAAACATCAATCTGCTGATATTGTTGATAGTGCAGTGGAAGATGAGGATAGACATGTTCATGAAGTTTCAATTGATTTGGCTGAGGGACATGCAGAACATGAACGAGAGATAATTGAAGAAGTGGCAGAAGATGTGCATGAAGAAATTGTGCCTACACAACAACTCCGAATGAGTTCAAGGCAAAGGAGATTACCGGTATGGATGAAAGATTATGTCAATTACAGCACTTCTGATGATGATTATGGGGTTGCTCCAAGCTATGCAACTTTTATGGCTAAATGTTAGCAGAATTGTGGAACCACAGACTTATAGTCAAGTTGTACAATACACAGAATGGGTAGAAGCTATGAATAAGGAGTTGTTGGCTCTTGAACAAAATCAGACATGGAAGATAACCAAGTTGCCAAAAGGAAAAAAATCATCGAATCAAAATGGGTTTACAAGGTCAAGTTTAATTCTGATGGGACTGTGGAAAGGTATAAAGCTAGATTGGTGGCAAAGGGGTATAATCAAACTGTTGGGGGTTGATTTCTTTGACAGTTTTTCACCTGTTGCTAAATTAGTCACAGTAAGAACGTTTTTTGTTTTAGCAACTATAAAAAACTGGTATGTTCATCAGTTAGATATTAATAATGCCTTCTTGCATGGATATCTAAAGGAAGAGGTTTATTTGGATCCACCAGAAGGTTATACAAAGGCTGGCGAAGGAGAAGTGTGTAGATTGAAGAAGTCTTTATAAGGTTTAAAGCAAGCATCTAGAGAATGGAATTCATAGTTTACTACTTAGATTTTGCGATATGGATTCTCTCAGTCGGTGAATGATCATTGTTTGTTTACTAAGGCAAATAAAGGTGGATTTATGACTCTCTTGGTTTATATCGATGATGTATTAGTTGGAGGTACTTGTGACAAAGATATCATTATTGTGAAGAAATTTTTACACTCTCTTTTTACTACTAAAGATCTGGGAAATGCTAAGTATTTTCTAGGTATTGAAATCATTAGAACTCCTAAAGGTACCTTTATTTCTCAGAGGAAGTACTTAATGGATATTCTACCTGATTGTGGTCTTGTTGATTTTACTATTGCTATAACTCCACTGCCTCGTAATCATAGGTTTGATGAGAAAAGTAAAATGTTTCAGGATGCAAACAAATATAGAAGGTTAGTTGGGAGGTTATTATACTTGAATCTGACTAGAGCAAACATCACTTTTCTCCAACACAAGCTCGTTGGGAAGGGGCTCTACATGTCTTGCAGTTTCTTGCTGGTACCAAATACAAATGATTGTTTTACAGCAGTGATAGTTGTTTGCAAATGACAAGATACTGTGATAGTGATCGGGCATCTTATCCAATTTTTAGGAAATCTTTGAGTGACTATTGTGTGTTTTTGGAGAGTTCCTTGATAAGTTGGAAAAGTAAAAAGCAAAAAACTATATCAAGGTTTAATTGTGAGGCAGAATATAGCAGTATGGGTATTGCTATGTGTGAGCTTCAGTGGTTGGCTTATTTGCTCAAAAATTTCAGAATTATCATTCAACTTCATATCAAACTAAGCACCTAAAAATTAATTGCCACGTGTGCGATAGAAGTTTATGGAAAGTTTTATTACTAATAGTTAAAGCAGAATGATGTACGTATATAAAACAACTGAATTAATAAAAGATTATTCAGTTTTCTCCTTGCCTATTGTACAGATCCACTGCCTATCTTGCTACCATTGGAAGCCTACGAGGAAAGATTCTTAAATGATTAATTTTATCATTTGAACAACTAGGCAGGCTTGGACACTTGAAAGGCTACATTGAACCACAGAACCTCTATAGAACCAGGTCAAATTCCAAGGCATAAGCCTGTGTTAAGATACAAGAGACTTGTTACTAGGACGGTATCATGTTTACATTGTGACATCAAAAAGCGTCTCTTCTAGATTCATTCGAGGGTTTAGCACAGGAACCTGGAAACCATTGCAGTTTTATGTCTTCTTGTCCTGGTAGTTTTCTTCTTCTTAGACAGTTTCTTCTCTAAATTTTTCACTCTCCCTGTAAGATTGGAAATGACACTCATCTGCTCTTTGCCTGCCTCAATTAACTTCTCCACCATCTCTCTCAGTTTCGCATTCTCTTCGATAAGTTTCCAGTCATTTTCCATCCTCATGTCCTGTTCATTTGCAGACAAATTGCTAGCCGTAGACGATACGCGTAATAGCTCTGATGCCACCACATCGAGTTCCTCAGATGCTGGAGCAAATTGTGGACCAGTAACAGGATCTTCGTGTGTCTCAGGCCCATTCATTTGATCTGAATTGTATTTCTCCTCGGGGCCTGTCGACTCTTCATTTACATCCTGTACTTTGAGTTGGCATTGGTTGTGCTCATCTTTTTCTTGAGTTGGCATAATTTGGATGAAACCTTCAGTCGTCAGGCTGTGATCTATCTCTTCCTGTAGATCATCGTGGCCATGGTTCTGCAGATAAGTGACCACATTCTCTATCCCTTGAGGTCCTGACTCTACACCATTCTCATCAACAGTGTGATCTATCTCTTCCTGTATATCATAGTCGCCATGGTTCTGCAATTGAGTAACCACATCCTCCAATCCTTCAAATCCTGACACTACACCATTCTCATTAACAGTATCGAGTTCCTTAACTTCAACCTGTTGAGTGTCTGAATCAAGAACTGATCCGTTTGAATCTATGGAGCTATCATTCTCCTTTGGAGGTCCGACTCTTACTTCCTCATCCAAAATTGGCAGTTCCTCTACTTCTGATTGTTCCACTGACTCATCTACTTCTGAGTGCGCCATTGACTCATCTAGAATTGGTGTTTCCTTTAGGGACAAAGACGGGTCTCTGCCATTACCCTCCTGCATTTCAGACGTCTTGCAGTTCTTAGGTTCCTCCTCGTCAAGTACTCCTAGATGCAATTCCGCTTGAACATTCATTTGATTGGAATTTTCAGCAACTTCCATATCTGCAAACTCATTCCCTTCATCTCCTTTTGATTCGCCACCTGCCTCAAAATCATTCTTCTCCGATGACAGTTCTTCTGCATGTTCAACTTCAGATTTCCTCTGCTCCTTGTCAGACATGATGATCGATTTCCGAAGCTCCTCATCCTTATTCTCGCATATTGTCGTCGGTGTCGCAGTTTCATGATCTCCACAAGGAGCAACGGAAGGACCTTCTGGAAACCTATCTTTGGCCATCATATCCTCAAATCTTTTTGTCACCACATCAAGCTTCTCCTGCAAGGTTACCAATTCTCTAGCCAAGGATTTCCTTATATCCCTGAGACTTGGATGCAAACCCTGTTGAATAAATATTTCAAAGTTAAAAATCAAGTATAAGACATCCTGCGATTTCAAGCATATTCACAGCTATGAAGCTACGCCAACCTGTTCTGAAATGAATCAGGTGTGTACACTAGCATTTGAAAAGTTATACATCTTTAAAAAAAAACCCAAAAATAATCTTCTAAAATAACAAAGTTTAGAACAATACAAGGAGTTTCACTGGATTCATCAGGGACAATGTACTCAAGGCGGTTCCATCAAATGATGAAAGGATACGTACCTGAACTGTGTCCAACTTTAGCAGAAGACTCATTAGCATTTCTCCAATAATCATCCTTTGCTTATCATCCTTTATCAGAGTAGAAGACTCTAAAGCGTGAATCTGACTCCTGAGTTCAACCATCTTTTCCTTGACTTTTGCTAACTCCCTCAACTTCTTCACAGGCTCCCATCTCCTGACTTCATACGCCCGAAAAGCGGACTGAATAATGATAGCTGCCTCTTCATGTGACAAGTTTTTCTTCTCAACTTTAATCTCAGGTTTAGCTGAGCCATCTGTATTTATTGCTCCCAATTTCTCCTCACGGGTCGATTCTGCAACATCATTCAATCCTTCATTTTCTACCCGTACACGCAGAGACTTGTTGATTTTGCTCTCATCCTGGCTTTCACTACTTCCCATGTCCACTTTGTCTTGTACCTGTTCCTCCTCTGTCTTCTCTTCCAAATTGTGGCTGCTGCTTAAACTACAATCCTGAAGACTTTTAGTTTGCACATCGAAAGAAGCAGAATCTTTTGCAGTGGCCTTTGACTGCTCTTGCCTCTTTCCCGATGACCCAGGTGGACTAGGAGACCTTGAACTTCCATTCCCCTTCTTTCTGGGCAAGGGATCCAATCTCAAACAAACTGGGGGTAGCTTAGATGTTTTTGGTGGTGATGTTGACTGTCTTTTAGCTGCAGTTCTAGAAGACTTACTGTGCAAGTTTTTCTCATCTGATGATCCCTCATTCCTTTCAGTGTATTCATGCCCCTTGGATGCTTCTATATCCTTCACTGGAATGATTTTTTCCTTCACTACACTTTTTTCCTTCGCTTTTGGGCCCACTTCACCACCAAAATCCTTTTGTAAGGCGTCAGGGTCGCCTGGAGGCTTCACCGGAAAGAATTTAATGGCAGGAGACGGCTGCTTTATTGATCTGGAAAGAGGATCCATCTCCCTCGTATCTTCCTTTGCTTTTGGGCTAATTTCACCACCAGAATCTCTTTGTAGCTCATCATGGTCGCCTGGAAGCTTCACTGGAAAGAACTTGATAATAGGTTTAGAATGAGGATCGTTTTCTTTAGAATCTGCCTTCTCATTGTCATCCTGCTTGTCATATGAAGGCATCCAAATTACAGGAAATGGAAATGCTCCATTTTTTTCCACATTCTGGGCACTCATGTTCTTCTCCTTATCTCCACCTTCGCTTGCTGGTGCAAAATTTCTTAAATCTACTGGGAACCAACCATTCCACAATTTTGGTTCAGATGGCTTTAAAGTCTCATGCGATTTCAAAGCTTGGGAGCTTTTGTCAGCAGTCTCTGACTCCGCCGCTTTTCCAGGCTTCTTAATATTAGAGGGTGGAATCCAAGCAATAGGCAATCCATTGTTGTTCCCTTTAAACGGCACCAAGGATCGATCATCCTTTCTCTCCTCTGGCTCTTGCTCTTCAACTTTCACAAATCCATTGTTTCTCTGGTTGTGCACGTGATTGGGACACCAACAACAGTGATAATCATAGCCACTAGGGGCAATCTTTTCATACTCGTATCTGGGCAGCTCCGTCATATAATGTGAAGGAGCCAAGGAGGTACATATTGTACAGGCTGTCCACAGCAATGAGGATGGCCCGGTGCAAACTGAGGACAAGGAGGTCGAAGCCCATAATGACCAGGGAAGTTCCAGCAGCCATGATAAGGAGCAGCTGGGTAGGCATAGTTGGTTACATAAGGCCACGGTTCACACATGACGGTAGGTTTAGATGGATCTATCTTCATATGTGGTGGAACAGCCTCGCAGTATGGATGATAATACTGCATTGAAGGCACTTGGCACCTGTTGTAAGCAGGCATCATCTTTACAGGATTTCCTACCTGAACCCCTGGAATCTATTCAGGGAATTCCAATTGAAGACTCATAAAATCAACAGGTTTAAGAATAATAGAGCTGGTTCAACAACTATTAGCAAGCGCATGTATTTCAGGAAAACAGCAACAAAAAAAAGCTACCCTGAAATCCCTCATTCCCAATTCTACGTCACTAACTCCAAGATATCATGAACATTCACTTCAGTACGAGAAAGGCATGTCAACGATGAACTGAATAGCAAACAACTCAACAACAACGAAGCAGGCATCATGCTTACAAGGAATATTAGTAAGCACATGTATTTCGGGGGGATTAAAAAAAAAAGCTACCTTGAAATTCACAATGCCAATTCTACATCACTAACTCCCAGATATCAGGAACATTCACTTCAATACGAGAAAGGCATATCACTGACAAACTAAACTATAAAGAACTGTCAGTTACTTACAATTCTAAACGAGACAGGAACAGAAACTCCAAACCAAACGATTCCACAATCCAAATGACCCAGCTATCGGCTCGAATCGGTCCACCAACCCAATAACGCTTGCTCCAACTTAGGTTGTCTCTTCTTAGTCGATAAAGCTTGCGTTCGATTCTGACACTTTTCCTTATGGAAAATGCTACAAGAGAAGGTGCTTTTATATGCGGTGAAGTTACAAAGAGACGTTGGGAAGTACCTTCGACCTCGTTCGAGATCTTTCGCGCGTCTCCGTTGTCCCCAACGACCGAACCATCTAGATTTTCTTGCCACGTAATCCGACCGACACGTAGAGAGAGACTAAGCAACTAATCAACCATATTTTTGTTCTTCTGCGAGCAGTTTCATGGTCATATTAATGCAGCTGGACAGCTATCAATACATTAAAGATGATCAAATATGTTGATGAATACGATTGGTTCCTTTAGCTTCCACGTTTAGGGTATAGATGAGAAACTTCCGTAGACGAGTTCCAGATGAACAGACAGAAGCTTCTCTCCCGAAAATTCTACAAGATTTATAACAACAAAGGCAAGACAATGAGCCGGCCTGATGTTGCCTGGCCTAAACCTGGACTCGGACCCAACGTACGTTGCCTGTCAGGCCCAATTTGACATTTTCCATTCTCTAAAAAATTTTGAAAATGGTATCGTTTTTTTTTTCAAAATACCATCGTTTTATTCACAAGTGTCGATTCTTAGAGTCTATTTGGTTCAATTTTTGGAGAGTGAATAAATACTTTTTTTTACCGCTAAAGCTGTTTTTAAGAAAATTGGGTGTTTGATTGTAAAATTCAAAAGCATTGTTGTTATAAAAATGGTTTTTTTGGAAGCTGAAATACAATTTTTTGAGAAGCTCAAATTTGAAGTTTTTCAAAAAAATATTTTTTCAGGTAACTTTTTCAGATCAATTAATGAGTCTATTTTTAGTTCCTTTTATCTTTATGTTTTACACATAATTTTCACAATACCCACAAACACATTTTCACATTTATTTTGAGATTTATATAATATTACTTGACTTTTTATGTGTTTTAATATTTATTTTTGATATTAGTTTTACTTATATTATAATCCATATAAAAGATTTGGTTAGATA
>JAOSBK010000190.1:1452-15773 GCA_027568895.1 Erythroxylum shatona
TACAACTGTATAATATACCAATATGGACTATTTTGCAATTTTTAAAAATTTTAGGGACTATTTCATAAATTTAAAAATTTTTCCGAAACGGTATCCGGTACCAACCGATACCGGCACAGTTCCGTTCCAAAGCTCAATCTGGTACCGAACCTGGTATGGTATTCATAACATTGGTTGAGTCTAATTAAATTAGATATAATTTATTAAATTTAATTTAACTAATTTGAATTTGAATTAATTTATTATAATTAATTATGTAAAAAATTATTAAAATTTAAATTCGATTGAATTCCATTAAAATGAATTTAACCTATTAATTTTAGTGTTGAGGAAGTTCTTAAAAATGGCATGTTAGAAAAAAATCCGACTCTTGGTACGGAATTTGAATTTAGTTTCCTTGAAAACCCAAACTCTTAGACGTAAATGTATCTTTTCCTATTTCGTTAATTTTGAATTGATATGAAGAATTTGCAATTTCAATTTATCCGTGATAGTTTAACTAAAAATATTAAAAATTATTTTATTTTATGTAATAAATAATTTAAATTATATAAATTATTCGTGACTTCCCAACTTTTTTCTTTATGTGTCTTTTCCAACTTAGATTCTATGAACAACTAGAAATTCCTACAAGTTTTAAATAATAAAAGATCAAAATTTAATTATTATTTTCTAATGGTGTTATAATTAATCTCCTGTAGTTAAAAAAATCTTTGATCTTAAAATTTTAGGAAAAATCTTTCTAGTTTTTAGTTTTTTCACAAAAACTTATTTTCTTAATTTCCGATTAAAAAATAACCACAAAACATACTTAATATAAATATTGAACGTGAAATTATCAAATGTCAGTAATATAATAACTCAAATCAGTTCTTAAATTTGACCCGAATTAATTAAATTTGTCTTAAATTAATAATTTAAAATAATTATAATAAATTACTAATTTGAGTTATATAATTAATTAGCTCATTTTAAGTTTAAGAGTCGGATTGAATTATCATATAAATAAAATAGGATTAGTTCATATTTGATGTTGATACTACATCAGTTTTGCTATTATATTTTTAACCGAAAATTAAAAGGAATTTTTTTTAAAAACCGAAAATTAGAAAACGTTTCAAAAATTTTAAAGATAAGGGAGTTGTCCCAAAAATTTTAAAGATAAGGGAGTTGTTCCAAAAATTTTAAAACTATAGGAGATCGGTGTCTTTTACCCTTAATTAAATTACTCTTAAAAACCTTAATTCAATGTGATGGAAATAATCTAGTGTTTTAATCTTATTAAATATTATGTGTTAATAAGACCAATTTTACAACAAAAATATTTTTATTAAATGCTAATTATTCATTTTGATACTTCCCTTTGAGATATTATTTAAATATGCACTGAATAAACTTAGTAATTGCAGTTTAACCTATATTTACCATAAATTATATATATATATATATATATATATATAGTTTGAATGTTTTTGGAGGTGACGTTTTGTATGGTGCAGCTGTTTTTCTTAATCTAGATAATCACGCAACCCATGCTCTGTGTGTGTGCGTGTGCTGCACTTTCGTTTGTACGTCGTTGGTTGAAGAAGGTTGTCTTGAGTGGTTGCTGCGTTTTCTATTTGATGTCTTTGTCATTGATTGAGCAACTTTGTGTAGTTGGTTTTTCAATTGGAGTCTCACGCAATTTAAGCTGTGTATAGGGTTGCACTTTTCTTGATTGTGCGTGGTTAATAGGTTTAGTGCGTAGCTGTAATTTTATCTTAGCAAGTGCATGATTTAGCTGTGGATTTGCCTATTCTTCAACATCAATTAAAGGTGGATTTTGGAATTTTTGTAGTTGGGATTTTGAGTGCAATATCTTGATATGTCTTATGAGTTGATTGTATGAAGATTAAACTCCATTTGTTGCAAACTTTTATGTGGATCACGTCACTTGGGCTGAATGGTTTTGTGCTTGTTTTCTTTGGTGTGTTGTTGTTGATTGGGTGCTCTTGCAGCTCTGATTTCTCTTGATAAGCCCTTTGTGTATGACGTTTCAGTGAAGAAACGTTTGTTGATTTGAGATGTTTTGCGGTTGTTGTGCATGGGATTTTCAGTGATGATATTGACGTCTCATAGCAGATCTTTTGACGGACAACTTCTCATTCTTTCGTTGATGAAGTGGCATATTTAGTGGAGTTGCTTTTTATCTTACATATTTTCTTTTATGTTGAATTTTGTTTAGTCACTTGAGTTATTTATTTTGTTTCGTTTTTCCTTAAACATTGCTTGAGAAAATCCTTTGTTGATGTTAGTACTAGGCGGTCGTACTATTGGGTGTGAAATTTTTTCACGGGTTGTGAGGACGAGGGATAATGTCAAGGGTTGAGTGGTGTCGGATCAGTAAAGCCTTGTATAAAATTATTATCATTAGTGAAAGAATTAAGCTAGGTGAGGGCCCTACAGATGTAGGCAAGGAATGTCGAACTGCGTTATCAAAATTTGGTGTTGATATGTTTAAGCTCGTATTTATTTTTCTGTTTTTGTTTATGCTAAAAAATTAACAATTGTTGATACAGTTACTTTACATTTAGTAGCCAACAAATACAGTTACAAGTAACTGCGGAATAACTTTACAAGTGATTGTAGCAGAACCTTACAAGTAACTGCGATCAAATCGAAGTTTTTGCGGAACAATCACTCCTTCGATTTTTTCAATTTCGGTGAAGAAACACTTGTTTTTTCTTGGTTACTTTTCTCCTCCTGTGTGTGGGATGCTCTAGTAATGATTTGGAGGTTTATAGCAGATTTATTGGTGGACAAATTCCTGATCTTTCAATGATGAAGCTACATTGTTAGGGAAGTTGTTTTCTTTCTCAAGTGTTTTTGTTTATGTTGAATTTTGTTTAATCACTTGAGTTATTTATTATGTTTCGTTATCATTAAACATTTTTTAAGAAAATCCTCTGTTGACGTTAGTGAATTTGTCTATTCTTCAACGTCAAATAAGGGTAGATTTTGGAATTTTTGTAGTTGGGATTTTGAGTGCAATGTCTTGATATGTGTTATGAGTTGATTGGATGAAGATTGAACTCCATTTGTTGCAAACTTTTCTGTTGATCACGTCACCTGGCCTGAATGGTTTTGTGCTTGTTTTCTTTGGTGTGTTGTTGTTGATTGGGTGTTCTTACAGCTGTCATTTCTCTTGATAAGCCCTTCGTGTATGATGTTTCGGTGAAGAAATGCTTGTTGATTTGAGACATTTTGTGGTTATTGTGCATAGGATTTTCAGTGACGATATTGACGTCTCATAGCAGATCTTTTGATGGACAACTTCATCTCATAGCAGACCTTTTAATGGACAACTTCTCATTCTTTCATTGATGAAGCGGCAGATTTATAGGAGTTGCTTCTTTTTTTTTTATATCTTAATTAGTTTCTTTTATGTTGAATTTTTTTAGTCACTTGAATTGTTTATTTTATTTCGTTTTTATTAAACATTGCTTAAGAAAATTCTCTATTGAGGTTAGTACTAGGCGGTCGTACTATTGGGCGTGCAATTTTTTCACGAATTGTGAGGACAAGGGATAGTGTCAAGGGTTGAGTGGTGTCTGATCAGTAAAGCCTTGTATAAAATTATTGTCGTTAGTGAAAGAATTAAGCTGGGTAAGGGCCCTGCAGACGTGGGCAAGGAGTGTCGAGTTTGTGTTACCAAATTTCGGTGTTGATCTATTTAAGCGCGTATTTATTTTTGTTTTTGTTTGTGTTATTTACTTTATATCTAGTAACCAATAGATGCAGTTACAAGTAACTGTGGAAGAACCTTACAAGTAACTATGGCAGAACGTTACAAGTAACTATGGCATAATCGAAATTTTTACGAAGCAATCACCCTTTCGATTTTTTCAGTTTTGATGAAGAAACGTTTGTTTTTTGTTGGTAATTTTTCTCCTGCTATGTATGGGATGCTCTAGTGACAATTTGGAGGTTTATAGTAGTGGACAACTTCCTAATCTTTCATTGACAAAGCTATATTGTTAGGGAAGTTGTTTTTTTTAAGTGTTTTCGTTTATGTTAAATTTTGTTTATTACTTGAGTTGTTTATTTTGTTTCATTATCATTAAACATTGTTTAAGAAAATCCTCTGTTGAGGTTAATACGAGGTGCCGTACTATTGGTTATGAAATTCTTTCATGGGTTGTGAGGACGAGGGATAGTGTCAAGAGTTGAGTGGTGTTGGCTCAGTAAAACCTTATATAAAACTATTTTCGTTAGTGAAAGAATTAAGCTGAGTAAGGGCCCACAGACATAGGTAACGTGTGCCAAACAACATTACCAAATTTTGATGTTGATTTATATTTGTGCATTTAATTTTTTATTTTCATTGTTCTAGAAATGACTGTGGTAAATCGAAGATTTTGTGAAACTACTACACCCTTACAGTTTTTCATAGAACATTAATTATAACAATAATGTGAATCATTAACATAATGATTCCTTATTCAAAAAACCAAAGGTCGAATTTTCGCAAAATTTCCGTCCTGTCACAGTTACTTAGGCATGTAATTGGTCCAATATTTAGGCAACACAATTCATTCACGTAGACCACATGGTTACAAACTTCTTTTCTTTTGTTATTTTTATAACTTTGTCAAATTTCATGCATGAGATAAAGCTTAGTTTTGCCTTACTGTAATGTTTTTTTTACTAAGAGCAGAGAGTTTGGTTTGGATAAACACCTGCATCTTATTCCTAAAAATCTATGCAATCTGACCTTTCATTTCCATCTTTAAAACAACAGAAATGGTATAAGGGCGCGACAATAGATCAAGAAATTAATTCATGTTAATTTAAATGGTTCTCCAGATATTCTCTTTGGAGGTTGGGAAGAGCAAGTACATGTGTCTCAATATAGCACTCATCAGTTACCTTGCCTTTAAATATTTTTAGCATTTCATAGTATATAGTGACGATCAAATTGTGACAATTAATCTTCATTAAAATATGGAATTTTTACGCAAGTTATGCTCTTTTGAATGATCATGTAGATTTTAAAGACCTGACTGAAGAAGCTTTGGTTAGGGATTAAGCAAGCTTTGTTTCTTTCTTTAGTAATGACATTGAACTGTGTTTCCTGATGTGCTTGTGTTTTTAGAAACGACTTACATTAATGGTTTGGGGCATGCATATGGAAATTTTGTTGTAATCATGGATGCTTAAAAGTTTGATTTCTCTTCAAAAACTTCGAATCAAATAGTATGTTTGATATCAGCTTGACATCCACAAGTGGTCTGATCTATGTCTATCTTCTGTAAAAATGCAACCTTGTCTTAAATTGTTGGTCGTAGAGTAGCATGGATTTAGAACCTTTGCAGTTTTAATCGATGATGATTAGAAGATGAGAAACCTAAGGTTGAAGTTTTGTAAAATTTTTGTTATGCTACAGTTGCTTCAAACTGAAATTGGCAGTTGCTTATCAGAAAGTAACTTGGTTAGCAATTGCAAGTTTTCATACTTTAATCACAAGTAGAAAAACTTAATGCGCAGCAAATAAGTTAACATATAAAATTTGTTAACATAGTTCATCACACATGGCCTACGTCTACGAAGCCCTCACCCAAATTAGTCAACTTTTACCAAAGTACAACCAACTTAGCATGATGACTCACAATTTCTTCATCGCTGACAAACGCACTTTCAGATTCGTCTTCACTCCAAGTGTTAGTGTAAGACTTCCTTTTTCTCCTTTTAAGAATATTAGTACATTCTGCTTGAACATGCTTGAATCCATGACATTCATGACATTGCATCTTCTTTGCCTTCTTTTTACCTTTTTAAGTTTTCACTTGTTTTTTGAAGTTATAGCTTGATGAACTCATACCATTTTAGCTGAACTCAAATCTATCTTTCTTTACCTTCTTTAGCCACTTGTCGAAATATCTTGTTAGCACCACCAGATCTTCATTCATTGGAATCATCTCCTGAATCACACATATATTTAGCAACTTTGACTTATAGCACCAATCCTTTATTCTTCACACACTTGTCTCTAAACATGTTCATCTTGAAGTTTGTGAAAATTCCAATTACCTTATCCAAATATAACTCATTAATATTATAGGCTTCTTCAATATCTACAATCTTTAGTATGAATCTAAAAGGCAACAATCTTAAAGCTTTCTCGACAAGTTTCAGATATAAGTATTTCTTACTAAGTTGATATGCTTTACTAGTGATATCATGCAACCGCTCATAAAAGTCTCTAATAGTTTTACTTTCCTTCATCTTAAGCTCTTCAAGTCTAGTGGCCAACATTTGAAGTTTTGATGCTCTCACAGATTGTGATCCTTCACGTATAGTTTGTAATGTATCCTAAACTTCTTTTGTTGATTCACATGCTGATCAACACAAAAAATAGCACGTATTGATAGATAGTTACCAAGTGCTCCCTTTTTTCCAACCTTTTTCCATTCAGATGGATATTTAGGTATCGCTTCATTCTTTTCATCAGTAATCATAGAATGAGTTCAACCTTTGAATATAGAAGTTCAGGCTTTAGTCCCTTATGTTTGAATAAATACTTTCATTCTTGATTTCTACGCAAGATAGTTAGAACCATCAAGTAAAGGTGACTTAATGATTGACACCCTTTCTTTAATAGCCATGAGTGCTAATCACTGATCTACATCAACTTGACACACCAAGTTTTGATTAGGTGAACCAAGCTCTGATAACAATCGAGAACCTAAAAGTTGAAGTTTTGGAAAATTCCCATTATGTTGCAGTTGTTTCAAACTAAAACTGACGGTTGCTTATCAGAAAGTAATTGGGATAGCAACTACAATTTTTTAAGAATTTAATCACAAGTAGAAAAACTTAATGCATAACAAATAAATCAACAAATGAAATTTGTTAACGTAGTTTGGCACACATGACCTATGTCTATAGGGCCCTCCTTTAGATTAATTAACTTTCACTAAAGTATAATAGTCTTACACAATGCTATTATGGAGCCGACATCACTCACCCCTTGACGTTATCCACCCGTACTCACACCTTTGAAAGTTATCTCACACAATAGCATGACTACCTCATGCTAACCGCAATAAAGAATTTTGAAATAACAAATGATAACAAAGATGAAAATATCTCAAGTGATTAAATCAAGAATAACATAAACAAAAGACATTTAAGTCAAAGAAACAATCCCCTATATGTGCAATCCATTAAACCATAATCTTGGGAAGTCAATTGACAAAAATCTGCTATAAACCTTTTTAATTAATCACCTAAGAAAGCCTCATACACCAACCACAAAAATCATCTATGGAGCATGTAATTAATCGTAGAAGCACACCAAAAACACTGCTGCAAATGGTGATGGATGAACTACTTATTTTTCTCCAACAAAAATTCTACTGCCTTAATTAGCAATTGATCACCGAAACTCCACATGCATAATAACAAAAATCAAGGATATATGACACACCATGGGCTGCATTCAAACAAAAAATTTGTTTTGTACGTTTTAATCTCTCACTCAAAGCCTACACAAAACACATCAGCCTAAAAGTCGATGGATGGATTTCACATGATAGACTCCTTATCAAACAAAAGTCTACTACCAAATATATAAGTTATCTCTGCAATACCTCCTAAAATATAGCAACACAAATCAGCAATGGAATAAGTAATTGATCATCGAAGCACATAAAACGTAGCTACCGAAAATAAATAATCCTTCGATAAAGCTCTTACATGTTTATGTCCAATAAAACATGTTTATGTCCAATAAATCCTATCTTCTTTAGAATTCTATCTCATTAAGGATTCCTTCCACACTATCTTAACTTCCAAAAATACTACATAATCTAAGATAGTGGAATTCTATGCCAAGTTAACTCCTTATCACAAAAGATATACCAAATATATCAAAATACAAATAATGCCCAAAATAAGGTATCTTAAAAGAGGATGACAAGCGTTAAGCAAGATATAGAAACCAATCCTATTTTGAGAAGGGATTTTGGGTTGACACCATTTAAAATAACTTTAAGTATAGAGTGAAGAGAAAATGACACCCTCTTTACTTTATTAGAAGCATGGTACTAAATAGAAAAAGTAATTCTTACAAAGGAAAGACGAAGGGGATGTAACGTTAGATTTAGAGTTATGGAAAGATTTACCTAGTAGTTCGTTCTTACATTAGTACTCTCCTAGTCCTATCTATGATTATTAGAAATTTCACAAGTTATGTGCTAGAATAATGGGTAGTTTCTGCTAGCTGAAGATCATCCTACATATAGTGAACTTGAAGATCTGCCTTAAGAATAATCCCCTGAGAGAGATTATTTGGATTTAACATTTAATCTCTAATTTAGTTGGCAGTTGTTACATTAGTTTGTTCCAACATTGGCTTATTGATTTTACCTGACTGGTTATTTTGTTTGAGTAGGGGAGACCTATTTATTTGTTCAATTTTCATCCAGAGAATATGTAATGAGGGGTGTGTTAGTGTATCCTTGAACATGCACTATGATCTTGTCAACCTATTGCTAGTTGTGGATGTGACTTTGCAGAATATGAATCACAAGTTGTCATTTATACTGCTAAGTTGATAATTCTTCTTTTTTGAAACTTGCAGATACAGGATTGGCTGTCACTTGCCTAGGGAAGTATATAGTTGCATTAGATAGTGATGCTTGTGGATTTGGTGTGCATGGAAGTATCAATTCTTTTCACTCTCACTTTTCTCTTTGATTCTTCCAATCCAAAAACATGGTCGTCTTTGCATCCTTTACATATTATGTGCTTCACTTTTCGGTATTGAAAACATAATGCAATGTATAATATGACCTTACTATCCATGCACTTGCCTTTGCTTTGCTCCTTTTTGTTTACCTCACTTAATTATTTTTTGATCTACTTCATATATTCAATGGTGATTCGAATTTCTGATTTCAGTTCTAAAAGGTAAAGACTATATAGGAGGATCATCTAAAGATAGTGGAGATCTTCTTAGGATATAGATGTATCATTCATAGATAGATGTAATCTCTTATTTGATTAGTTATGATTTAGATAAATCATATCATATATAATCCCATTTAGATGGGGATGTCATCTTATTGGATAATGTGATATAATCTGATTAGGATAAGATGTGACCTAGCTAATTAAGTTCAGTTAGGATTTTGACTTAGCTATCAAGCTAGAGGTGCCCATAAATAGTTCATTTGAGCCTTGCTTTACACATGAGATAGAGAGTGCGGCCATATCGTCTAAAAAGTGAGGAAAAATAGAGAGAGGGCAAAGAGGGTTAGATTATCATCCTTATTTGATTGTTTTGGGATTGGTTTGAGGGTTTGTTGATTGTGATATCTATTTTGGTTTCAATTTTGAAACTTTGTGAGACAACTTGTTATTGAGGAGGGGGTGAGAGATCAATTTTTCTTGTAAATCATTATTGAGTTTACTGGATTTATTCATCGATTTACCCCATGGTTTATTCCCTCTACACTAGAGGATTTTTCACTTTAAATGTTGATGTTTGTTTCATCATTATTTTCTTATTCTTATTTTGTTTTGTTACTGCAATGTGAAGATTTATTTCTTGTCGTTATTATTTGGTTGATCTTTTAGAGAGTTGTGTATTTTTCTGCCAATAAGCGGTATCAGAGTCATTGTAATGGAAGGGGGAAACAATTTTATGGTCCAGTTAACATCATCAAATTAATCGATATGGAAGCCTGTGATGGAGGACCTTCTGTATTGTAAGGATCTCTTTGATTCTATTGACGTGGATAGAGGTGTGAAGATGATGTTCCTTCAAAACTTGAAAAGAATCAGATAGAGAATGGGAAAAGATGAAGTGGAAAACCTAAGCACTATCAAAAAATGGATTGATATTAACATATTTAACCATGTTTCTCAAGAAACAGATCCTTTTGAGCTATGGAAGAAGTTAGAAGGTATATATAAAAGGAAGACTACTAATAACAAGGCCTCTTTGATTAAGAGGCTTATAAATTTGAAGTTGAAGGTTGGAAAATCAATTTCGGAGCATCTAAGTGATTTCCAAGACATAATTAAGAAACTTAAAATAATAAAGATCATTATTGATGATGAGCTTCAAGCTCTATTCTAGTTAATTTGTTACTAGATAGTTGGAAAATGCTGGTGGTGACAATTAGCAACTCAGCTTCTGAAGGTGTGTTCTCTTTGGATATAATCAAAAAGTGTATGTTTAATGAATAAATCAGAGGCAAGGAGATTGGAGTTGATAACGTGTATGCTTTCGTGATAGAAAGTAAGGGAAGGAACAAAAGTAAAGGCCCCAAAGCTCATGGCAAGTCTAAGAACAATTCAAAGTCCAGAGATGACAAAGACGTGAAGACATGCCACTATTACAATAAGCTAGGACACGTTAAGAGGTTATGATATAAATAAAAGAGGGATCGAAAAAAGAAAGGTCATCAGAATGATGATGATGATAGGAGCACAACTGCAAATACTTCAAGCGCAGATGATGAGGTGTTAATAGTTTATATAACTAGGGAATGATTCCCTTTCAACAATTATGGTTCTAAATGGCTGATTGATATAAGAGCATCCTATCATTGTGTTCCAAAGAAGGAGCACTTTTCAAGCCACAAGAGTAGAGATTTCATAAACGTAAAAATGGAAAACCAAAATTCTTCCAAAATAGTTAGTATGGCTGATATATAAGTTCATATAAACCTCGGATGTTTACAAATCTTGACAGATGTATGACACATCCCTGATTTAAGGTTTAAACTATTTATTGGCGAATGTGTCAGATTAAAAAGGATTTAAACACACTTTCAGGGATAGGGAATGGAAATTGTCCAAAGGCGTAATGATGGTTTCCTAACGAGAGTTATGTTGCTCACTGTACAAGACACACTTAAATAATTAAAGCTGAGCTTATTCAAGTAGTTTATAGGTATATAATTCGTTAAGAATTTAGGCAACACAATTCATTCACGTTGACCACATTGTTATGATATTTTATTTTTGACATTATATGTATTTTGATATATTTGGTATATCTTTTCTGATAAGAAGTTAACTTGGTATAGGATTCCATTATCTTGGAATATGTAGTATTTTTGAAATTTAAGATAGTGTGGAAGGAAGGAATCCTAAATGAGATAGAATCCTAAAGAAGGTAGGAATTGTTGGAGATAAACATTCAGTAAATCTATCATGAGATAGAATTCTAAATAAGGTAGGATTTGTTAGAGATAAAGAGGTAGTACATCTATCAATTTTTAAAGCTACGTTTTTGGTGTGTTTTCATGATTAATTACATGCTCTCATGATGATTTTTGTGGTTTCTATGCTTGGGTTTCTTTAGTGATCAAGTAAAAGGTTCACAATAGATTTTTTATGGACGACTTCTCAAGATTATGGTTTAATGTAACAACACACATATAGGGGAGTTTTTATTTGACTCAAAGTGTTGTTTTGTTTATATTAGTCTTGATTTAATCACTTGAGACATTTTTATCTTTGTTATCATTCGTTGTTTCAAAATCCTCTGGAGTTTAGCATGAGGTGGTCATACTATTAAGTATGAGATAATTTTTAGGGTTTGAGTATGAGTGGATAATGTCAAGGAATGAGTGATGTCGGCTTCGTAACAACCTTGTGTAAGACTATTGTATTTGAGTTAAAATTGATTAATCTAGGAGAAGGCCCCATAGACGTAGGTCGTGTGTGCTGAGCTACGTTAAAAAATTTCAAGTGTTGATTTATTTTCTACGCATTAAGTTTTTCTACTTATGATTAAATTATGAAAAAAGCGCAATTGCTAATCTAGTTACTTTTTGATACGCAATCGTCCGTTTCAGAGCAACTATGGCAGAATAGGAATTTTGCGGAACTTCAACCTCGGGTTTTTCAATTAGTATTAAAGCAAGTCTAAGAACAATTCAAAGTCTAGAGATGAAAAAGACTTAAAGATATGCCACTATTACGATAAGCTAGGACACGTTAAGAGGTTATGTTATAAATGAAAGAGGGATCGAAAAAAGAAAGGTCATCGGAATGATGATGATGGCAGGAGTACAGTTGCAAATACTTCAAGCACAAATGATGAGGTGTTAATAGTTTATATAACTAGGGAATAATTCCCTTTCAACAATTATGGTTCTAAATGGTTGATTGATATAGGAGCATCCTATCACTGTGTTCCAAAGAAGGAGTACTTTTCAAGCCATAAGAGCAGAGATTTCAGAAGTGTAAAAATGGAAAACCAAAGTTTTTCCAAAATAGTCAGTGTGGCTGATATATAAGTTCATACAAACCTCGAATGTTTACAAACCTTGGGAGATGTATGACACATCCTTGATTTAAGGTTTAAACTATTTATTGGCGAATGTGTCAGATCAAGAAGGATTTAAACACACTTTCAGGGATAGGAAATGGAAATTGTCCAAAGGAGCAATGATGGTTTCCTAAAGAGAGTTATGTTACTCGCTGTACAAGATACACTTAAAGGTGTGGTGGTGAAGTATACATAGTAGAAGAGGAAACTTCACCAAATCTGTGGCATTGATAATTGGGGCATATGAGTGAGAAGGGATTAAAGTTGCTAGTTGGAAAATCCCTTATCCTAGTTAAGAACTCACAATCGCTTAATCCTAGCCATCATTGTTTAGGTAGGAAGCACCATAAAGTCTCTCACAAGAGAAGATCTACAAGGAAGTTGAAGTTATTGGAGTTGGTATATTTAGATGTCTGTGGTCCTATTAAGGAGGAGTCACTAGGTCCTATCGAGTCATTGCATCTACGTAATGTTATTTGAAAAGTTATGCATTGGTCTAGAAGTTAGAACTTTCAATTATGATTTTACTCTTTTTAGTGATACTTGCAACTTTTGAGATCAAGGCTTAAGGAGCTTGTGCTAATAAAAAATAAGGTTTGTTTATTTATTAGGCAATGATATTCAATTGTGTTTCTTAATGGTTTGAGTTTTTATTAGCGACTTACATTCATAATTTGAAGCACACTTTTAGAAATATTGTTATAATTGTGAATGTTTATTTGTGCCAATATGCAAGTGTTAAATTCAATATTTCATAGCGTAGAGACGTTGTATATAGCACTTTATTCTTCTAATAATTAAAGCTGAGCTTATTCAAGTAGTTTATAGGTACATAATTCGTTAAGAATTTAGGCAACACAATTCATTCACGTTGACCACATTGTTATGATATTTTATTTTTGACATTATATGTATTTTGATATATTTGGTATATCTCTTTTGATAAGAAGTTGACTTGGTATAGGATTCCACTATCTTGGAATATGTAGTATTTTTGGAATTTAAGATAATATGGAAGGAAGGAATCCTAAATGAGATAGAATCCTAAAGAAGGTAGGAATTGTTGGAGATAAACATGCAGTAAATCTATCATGAGATAGGATTCTAAATGAGGTAGGATTTGTTAGAAATAAACAGGTAGTACATCTATCAATTTTTAAAGCTGCGTTTTTGGTGTGCTTCCATGATTAATTACATGTTTTTATGATGATATTTATGGCTTTTGTGCTTGGGTTTCTTTAGTGATCAAGGTTCACAATAGATTTTTTATGGACGACTTCTCAAGATTATGGTTTAATGTTGCAACACACATATAGGGGAGTTTTTGTTTGACTCAAGTATCTTTTTGTTTATATTAGTCTTGATTTAATCACTTGAGACATTTTTATCTTTGTTATCATTCGTTGTTTCGAAATCCTCTGGAGGTTAGCATGAGGTAGTCATACTATTAGGTATGAGATAACTTTTAGGGTTTGAGTATGAGTGGATAGTGTTAAGGGGTGAATGATGTCGACTTTGTAACAACCTTGTGTAAAACTATTGTATTTGAGTTAAAATTGATTAATCTAGGAGAAGGCCCCATAAACGTAGGTCATGTGTGCTGAGCTTCGTTAACAAATTTCAAGTGTTGATTTATTTGCTACGCATTAAGTTTTTCTACTTATGATTAAATTATGAAAAAATTGCAATTGCTAATCTAGTAATTTTCTGATAAGCAATCGTCCGTTTCAGAGCAACTATGGCAGAATAGGAATTTTGCGAAACTTTAACCTCGGGTTTTTCAATTAGTATTAAAGCAAGGTTCACTTTATCAAAACTTAATATGTTAAGTTGGTGTTGTTGGACCCCGTTTCTGGAGCCCAACATCGGACATGAAAGCGCTGTGCTTGCCCAAAACTTGACATCATACACTCGAGCCACAACTAAATGATTCAATGCGAAAGATAAACATCATAACTCATTAATATCCAAAAGATGAGTTTTACAAAGC
>JAOSBK010000190.1:15873-31182 GCA_027568895.1 Erythroxylum shatona
TTAATTGAGTGATCCAAGCCTAGTACTTACACAATTACTCCCTGTGGGACGATATTATACTGTACTATTTGAGACCCATGAACTTGCGGAACCGCATCATAGATATATCTATTTATTGCATGAAAAACTCAAGCTATAAATACCCTTAAGTTATTTGTAAAGGAGGTTGAGAGGCAATTAGAAAGAAAAGTGAGAATTATAAGATTTGATAGAGGTGGTGAGTATTATGGAAAGTATGATGAATCTGGACAGTGTCCTGGTCCGTTTGCTAAGTTCCTTGAAAGTTATGGCATATGTACACAGTATACTATGTCAAGCACGCCACAACAAAATAGTGTGGCAGAAAGGCAAAATAGAAAATTAATGGATATGGTTAGGACTATAATGAGTAGTTCCTCATTACCTAAAATGTTATGGATGTATGCACTTAGAATTACCATGTATCTGTTAAATAATAGTTCCTCATTAGCTAAAATATTGTGGATGTATGCACTTAGAATTACTATGTATCTATTAAACAGGGTTCCTAGTAAAGTAGTTCATAAACTCCTTTTGAGTTATGGACTGAAAGGAAACCTAGTTTAAGACACCTGCATATTTAGGGCTGTCTAGCAGGAGCACAAATTTATAATCCATATGAAAGAAAATTGGATGCTCGAACAGTTAATAGTTACTTTATTAGTTACCCAGAGAAATCCAAAGGGTACAGGTTTTACCATTCGAACCATAGTTCTAGAATTGTTGAAACAACCAATGCCAAATTTTTAAAGAATTGTGAGGTTACTGGGAGTGTTGAAAATCAAGTTGTGGACATTAATGAAATAAGGGTTGATGTTCCATTACCTATAAATGTTCTTAAAGCCATATCCACAACAAATGTTATTCCTATTTTGGAAGATCAAAATAATCAATAACAACATTTGGATAATGAAAAAGCACCCCATAAAGAGCCTAACTTACTACCAACTCATGCAAATCAAATAGTTGGTATAACTTTAAATAAACCTGTAAGGGTTAGAAAGTTAATTATTTTTAATGATTATATGGTTTAATTGCAAGAGTCAAAATTTGATTATGGCATTGATAATGATCCTATTTTATTTTCACAAGTTATAGGTAGTGATAAATCTAAAAGATGGATTAATCCCATAAAAGAAGAGTTGAAATCAATGGCTCAAAACAATGTCTGAGATCTTGTAGACTTGCCAAAACATTTCAAATGAGTTGGCTATAAATGGGTCTTTAAGACCAAACACGACTCAAATGGAAATGTTGAAAGATAAAAAGCTAGACTTATTGCCAAAGGTTACACTAAAAAAGATGACATTGATTATAAGGAGAATTTTTCAACTGCCTTAAAGAAAGATTCATTGAAAATAATTTTAGCATTAATGGCTCAATTTGATTTAAAGCTAAATTACATTGATGTGAAAAAAAAAACTTTTCTGACTGAGGATATTGACCAAGAAGTTTATATAGATCAACCTAAAGGTTTTTTCATTGAAGGTAAAGAAAGCATGGTGTGTAAATTGAAGAAGTCAATATATGGACTTAAACAAGCTTCCAGACAATGGTATGATAAGTTCAATAATATCATTACTTCTTTTGGTTTTGAGGAAATCACTATTGAATGGTGTATTTACTAGAAGATCAGTGGAGTAAGTTTATATTTGTAGTTTTATATGTTGATGACATTTTGCTTACTGCTAATGACTTGGGTTTATTGCATAAGACTAAAAAATATTTTTCTAAGAATGAAAGATATAGTAAAGGCATTCTATGTGATTAGAATTTCAATATTCTGTAAGAGATCAGGAGGTTTATTAGAATTGTCTTAGAAATCTTATATTGAGAAAATTCTTGAGAAATTTAACATCAGCAAGTGCACAGCAGTTGTAGTCCCTATTCAAAAGGGAGATAAATTTATTCTTATATAATGTCCAAAGAATGATACGAAACTTAAGGAAATGGAAACAATTTCATATGCTTCTATTGTGGGCAGTTTAATGTACCTATAAACTTGTACTAAACTCGATATCAGTTTTACAGTAAGGATGTTGGGTAGATATCAAAGCAATCTTGGTATTGATCATTGTAAGGTTGTAAAGAAAGTGTTAAGATGCCTTCAAGGAATAAAGGATTACTTGCTCACTTATTAGAGGTTTGATCATTTAAAAGTGATTAGATATTCAGATTCAAATTTTACTAGGTGTGTTGATAATAGAAAGTCAACGTTTAACTATTTCTTTCTATTAGCTAAAAGGGCAATATGATGGAAACGTGTCAAACACTCTGTCATTGCTTCATCCACTATGGAAGTAGGATTGTAGCTTGTTATGAGGCTACAATTCATGCATTATAGCTACAGAACTTTATTTCAAGGCTTGGGGTTATCGACCACTTAAAATTTATTATGATAATTATACAATAGTTTTCTTCTCTAAAAATGAAAAATACTCTAAACACACAAAACACATGGAATTGAAGTATTTTGTTTATGAAAAGGAGATTCAGAAATAAAGAGTTTATATAGAACATATTAGGATGAATCTCATGGTTGCAGATCCTCTAACTAAAGGTTTACTACCAAAGACATTCAAAGAACATATTCTTAGGATGGGTTTTAGTTGTATTGATGATTGATAATAATGTTTGATGATGATGTTTTAACACTTTTAAGTTCAATAATAATATGTTTTTGATTTTATATTTCTTACTCATTACATTTATGTATACATGATTGTTTGAATAAGAAATTCATATATATTTTTCATAACAAATATATGGACCGTATGTTGTTTATATGCAACTTATTAACCTAAACATAATAAGTTCTTAATGTAGTGGTATATGGAAGGAAATATACGGCTATACTGTGTATGACCGTCATAATCCACATTATGTGATTTGTTTTGTTAAGGTATTTATGATATTAAAGGTTTATAAGATTTTTTTTGCTAGCCTTATGTGTTATACTATTAAATGTGATGATGAAACATTCGGCCAAATGGACATGTGCAAAAGGAAAATTTATCTGAACAATCTAATTTGAATACAGATTCGATACACTTGACATTTTTATTATTTAAGGAATCAAGTTATTGTCTTTTAGGTGGGGATTTACTGCCAGATTATGTGGGGAGTGTATCTAATAAAGATAACGATAAGAGGGAAGAGAGGGCACTTGGAGTTACATCTTCTTTACTTTTTCTGCTGGTTTTTTCTTGTTTTGGCTAGGATTTTCATATTTTTTTCTAAAAAAGACTAGATATGGAGGCTATGTATTTTGCTATTCTTCTGATGGGTTTTACTATGTTATGAGTAGCTAAATTCTTCTTCTTGGTTGAAGGGAACCAAGTTATCATCTAGTATGTGTGAGATTTTTTAAATAAAGTTTATTTCATTGATGAATATTAAATGTCTTCCGTATTGCTTTTTATGATTGAATTGATTGATCTCTAGGATGTGCAATTAGGAATTGATTGACTTAATTTACAACCAGATTGGTAGGATTTGACGTTCAATTTTGCTAATCCAAAGTAGTGATTAGGATTACTATCTTTATGCTAGGGATTGGAAATTCTAAGAAAGAAACTTATCTAAATTAAATACATACGTATTTGTATTGTTTTTCTCACTAGTTCTCTTGGTTCTTAAAGCTATTAATCAATCAAACTTAAGATCATATATGATTAATAAGAGTGATTAAAATACATGTTTATATTCATTTAATCTTTAAGAGAGAACATCACCCATTGAATATTTTCTAATGGATTTAATTTTATATCGATGATCCATATTAGTTTGATAACATAGGTGACCCAAAACCAAGGTTTGTTATTAATTTAATAAATCTAAATATTTTCGCTTACTTCAAAATTTTGTCATTTTCAATTTCTTTAAATCACATTAATTCAACCCCTAATTTGTTTTAGTTTTCAACTCATATTATATTTACCAATAGATTCCTCGTAGCAATGATCCCTACTTTCCACTACTAAATTAATTTGTGTTGCAAGAAGTTGGCTTTTTTTATATTTGGTTATAGGTGACATCATTACTAAATTTTGGCGTCATTGTCGGGAAATTCTTGACGGTATATGTATGTTACATGAGTAGACAACACAACTCAATTGCTATTCGATTCAGAGTTAAAAAAGACAACCAAGAGGTTATGGAAGTAAACAAAACAGAGATAACAAGTGTAGAAGATAGAAAGAATGGCTGCGAATCGTACTCTTCATAAACTAGATGCCCCTACGGATGCTTAACAGCCCCATTGCATCAATATTCTGAATTTGGGGGACAACGACATCTTTGAACTGAAGTCAAGGGGATAACAATAAATTAAATGTTTGAATTTATTAAAATTTAATCTTCTTTTCTTAGCTTCACTTTCTCTTCTCTCCATATTTCTTTGCCTCCGATGGACTCAAAAACATATTTTTATCCCACGAAAATATTGCTTCAACATCCCATTTACGCATAAAACTATCTTAAACCTTTAAATATTTTCTTTGACTACTTTGATCTTCAGTCTAGTTTTTAAAGCATTAATTTTAAGTTATATGATTTTTCTTTTTAGACACTGGAAAGGTATACACACACATACATTACATGCATATGAAGATGGCTCTTATCTTTAAACATTTTTCATATTTCACAATTCCTTAATCTTTTCATGTATGCATTTATTAAAAAATGAATTTATCTTTTCTTTGAAGTAGATATATTGACTATATTATTGTTAATGATGTGAGGCCTAAGGATACTAAAGTTGTTAAGAACTTGTTGGAAGTGCGTGATGGATTTTGTGACTATTAATTTTCATCATAAGTTAGAACCTTCAAATATGATTTTACTCTTTTTAGTGATATATGCAAGTTTTGAGATCAAGGCTTAAGGAGCTACCTTGTGCTAATAAAAAATAAGGTTTGTTTCTTTATCAGGCAATGATATTAAATTGTGTTTCTTTATGGCTTGTATTTTTATTAACGGCTTACATTCATAATTTGAAGTAAGCTTTTAGAAATATTGTTATAATTGTGAATGTCTATTGGTGCCAGAATAAGTTCAACATTTTATAGCAAAGAGATATTGAATATAATTCTCTATTCTTCTAATAATTAAAGCCCAGCTTCTTCAAGTAGTTTGTAGGCATGTAATTGGTCTAAAATTTAGGCAACCCAATTCATTCACGTAGACCATATGGTTACAAACTTGTTTTCTTTTTATTATTTTTATAACTTTGTTAAATTTCACGTATGAGCTAAAGCTTAGTTTTTCCTTATTGTAATGTTTTTTTTACTAGGAGTAGCGAGTTTGGTTTGGATAAGCACCTGCATCTTATTCTTAAAAATCTATGCAGTCTGACCTTTCATTTCCATCTTTAAAACAACAGAAATGGTATAAAGACAAGTTGGCGTGATGATAGATCAACAAATTAATTCATGTTGATTTAAATGGTTCTTCATATATTCTCTTTGGAGGTTGGGAAGAGCAAGTACAAGTGTCTCAACATAGCACTCGTCATTTACCTTGCCTTTAAATATTTGTGGCATTTAACAATGAATTATGACAATTAATCTTCATTAAAAGTTGGAATTTTTCAACTGAGTTATGCTCTTTTGGATGATCATGCAGAAGCTTTGGTTAGGGATTAAGCAAGCTTTGTTTCTTTCTTTGGTAATGACATTGAACTGTGTTTCTTGATGTCTTTATGTTTTTAGAAATGACTTACATTAATGGCTTGGGGTGTGCGTTTGGAAATTTTGTTGTAATCATGGATGCTTAAAAGTTCGATTTCTCTTCAAAAAATTCGAATCAACTGGTATGTTTGATATCAGCTTGACATCCACGAGTAGTCTAATCTATGTCTATCTTATGTAAAAATGCAACCTTGTCTTAAATTAATGGTCATAGAGTAGCATGGATTTACAACCTTTGCAATTTTAACTAATGATGATTAGAAGATAAGAAACCCAAGGTTGAAGTTTTGTAAAATTTCTGTTATGCCACAGTTACTTAAAACTAAAATTAACGGTTGCTTATCAGAAAGTAACTTGGTTAGCAACTGCAATTTTTTTCATAATTTAATCACAAGTGGAAAAACTATTGCGCAACAAATAAGTCAACATACAAAATTTGTTAAACGTAGTTCGGCACACATGACCTTCATCTGTGGAGCCCTCACTAGATTAATCAACTTTTACTAAAGCACAACCAACGTAGCTTGATGACTCACAGTTTCTTCATATTCATCTTCACTCTAAGTGCTAATGTAAGACTTCCCTTTTATCTTTTTAAGAGTATTAGCACATTTCACTTGAGCATGCCCGAAACCATGACATTCATGACCTTATATCTTCTTTGTCTTCTTTTCACCTTTTTAAGTTTTCGCTTGTTGTTTAAAGTTATAGCTTGATGAACTTCCACCATTTTACCTGAACTCAAATCTATCTTTCTTCACTTTCTTCAACCACTTTTCCAAATTTCTTGTTACCACCACCAGATCTTCATTTTCATCGAAATCACCTACTGAATCATGTATAGATTTAGCAACTTTGGCTTATAGCACTAATCCTTTATTCTTCTACACTTGTCTCTCAACAGGTTCATCTCGATGTTTGTGAGAATTCCAATTATCTTATCCAAACATAACTCATTAATATTATGAGCTTCTTCAATAGCTGCAATCTTTGCTATGAATCTAGGGGGCAACAATTTCAAAGTTTTCTCGACAAGTTTCAGATTTGAGTACTTCTTACCAAATTGATGTGCTTGATTGGTGATATCATGCAGCCGCTCATGAAAGTCTCTAATAGTTTCACTTTCCTCCTTCTTAAACTCTTCAAGTTTAGTAGCCAACATTTGAAGTTTTGATGCTCTCATCGATTGTGATCCTTCATGTATAGTTTGTAATGTATCCCAAACTTCTTTTGTTGATTCACATGCTGATATCAAACTGAAACGTCCTTCATTTCAACATGAAAAATTACATGTAATGATAGAGAGCTACCAAGTGCTCCATCTTCTTCAACCTTTGTCTATTCTGATGGATCTTTAGGCATCACTTCATTCTTTTCATCAGTAGTCATAGAATGAGTCCAACCTTTCAATACAGAAGTTCAGGCTTTAGTCCCTTGTGCTTGAATGAACACTTTCATTGTTGATTTCCAAGCAAGATAGTTAGGACCATCATGTAAAGGTGACCTAATAATTGACATCCCTTCTTTAATAGCTATGAGTGTGGAACACTGATCTACACTAACTTAACACTCTAAGTTTTGATTAGGCGAATGAAGCTTTGATAACAATTGAGAAACCCAAAGGTTGAAGTTTTGCAAAATTCCTATTATGTCGTAGTTACTTCAAACTGAAACTAATGGCTGCTTATTAGACAATAATTGGGATAGCAACTAGAATTTTTCTAGAATTTAATAAGTAGAAAGACTTAATGCGTAACAAATAAATCAACGTATGAAATTTGTTAACGTAGTTTGACACACATGACCTATGTCTACGGGGCCCTCATCTAGATTAATTAACTTTCACCAAAGTATAATAGTCTTACATATGGTTATTACGAAGTTACTATCACTCACCCCTTGATGATATCCACTCGTACTCACACCCTTGAAAGTTATCTCACACAATAGCATGACTACCTCATGCTAACCTTAACAGAGGACTTTGAAACAATAAATGATAACAAAGATGAAAATATCTCAAGTGATTAAATCAAGAATAACATAAACAAAAAGACATTTGAGACAAAGAAGCACTCCCCTATATATGAATCCATTAAACCTTAATCTAGGGAAGTTGTCTGACAAAAATCTGCTGTAAACCTTTTTAATTGATCACCGAAGAAACCCATGCATAAAAACCACAAAAATCATCAATGGGGTATGTAATTAATCATGGAAGCACATTAAAAACACTGCTGCAAATATTAATGGATGGACTACTTATGTTTCTCCAAAAAAATTCTATTGCCTTATTTAGCAATTGATAAGTGAAAGTCCACACGCATAATAACAAAAATCAAGGATATATGACACACCATTGATTGCATTAAAACAAAAAATTTGTTGTGTACTTTTTAATCTCTCACTCAAAGCCCACACAACACACATCAGCCTAAAAGGCGATGGATGGATTTCATATGATAGATTCCTTATCAAACAATATTCTGATGCCAAACATATAAGTTATCTCTACAATACGTACTAAGATGCAGCAACATAAATTAACAATGGAACAAGTAATTGATCATCGAAGCACATAAAACATAGCTGCCAAAAATCAATAATCCTTCGATAAAACTCCTACATGTTTATATCCAATGAATCCTATCTTCTTTAGGATTCTATCTCATTTAAGATTCCTTCCACACTATCTTAACTTCCAAAAGTACTACATAATGCAAGATAGTGGAATCCTATTCCAAGTTCACTTCTTATCACAAAAGATATACCAAATATATCAAAATACACATAATGCCCAAAATAAGATATCATAACAATGTGGTCAACGTGAATGAATTATGTTGCTTAAATTCTTGGCAAATTACATACCTATAAACTACTTGAATAAGCTTAGCTTTAATTATTCGAAGAATAAAGTGTCTATACTATAAAATGTTGAATTTAACACTTGCATATTGGCACAAATAAATATGTAGTATTTTCGGAATTTAAGATATTGTGGAAGGAAGGAAGGAATCCTAAATGAGATAGAATCCTAAAGAAGGTAGGATTTGTTGGAGATAAACATGCAGTAAATCTATCAGGAGATAGAATTTTAAATAAGGTAGGATTTGTTAGAGATAAACTAGTAGTACATCTATCGATTTTTAAAGCTAAGTTTTTGGTGTATTTCCATGATTAATTACATGTTCTCATAATGATTTTTGTGGCTTCTATGCATGGGTTTCTTAGGGTTTCTTTGGTGATCAATTAAAAGGTTCATAATAGATTTTTTATGGACGACTTCCCAAGATTATGGTTTAATGCAGCAACACACATATAAGAGAGTATTTATCTATCTTAAGTGTCTTTTTGTTTATATTAGTCTTGATTTAATCACTTGAAACATTTTTATCTTTGTTATCATTCGTTGTCTTAAAATCTTCTGAAGGTTAGCATAAGGTGGTCATACTATTAGGTATGAGATAACTCTCAAGGGTTTGAGTACAAGTGGATAATGCAAAGGAGTGAGTGATGTCGGCTTTGTAATAGCCTTGTGTAAGACTATTGTACTTCAGTGAAAATTGATTAATCTAGGAGATGACTCATAAACGTAGGCCGTGTGTGCCGAGCTACATTAACAAATTTCATATGTTGATTTATTTTCTATGCATTAAGTTTTTCTACTTGTGATTTTTTTGAAGATTTATTTGCTATGCATTAAGTTTTTCTACTTGTGATTAAATTATAAAAAAATCACAATTGCTAATCTAATTACTTTTTGATACGCAATCGTCAGTTTCAGTTTGAAGTAACTACGACAGAATAGGAATTTTACGGGACTTCAACCTCGGGTTTTTCAATTGTTATCAAAGCAAGGTTCACTTTATCAAAACTTGATTTGTTAAGTTGGTGTAGATCAGTGTTCCACACTCATGACTACCAGAGAAGGGGCGCTAATCACTAGGCCACCTTTACTTGATGGTTACAACTATCCTGCTGAGAAATCTAAAATGAAAATGTTTATTCAAGCATAAGGGATTAAAGCCTGGACTTCTGTGTTGAATGAATGGACTCATCCTGTGACAAATTATGAAAAGAATGGAGCGGTACCTAAAGATCCATCTGAATGGATGAAGGCTGAAGAAGAGGAGCAATGCATGCAATTTTCAATGTTGTAGATGAAGGACGTTTCAAAATGATATTAGCATGTGAATTAGTAGCTTCAAATAGATTATAAACAATAAACGAGGGATCAAAATCATTAATAGCATCAAAACTTCAGATGTTGGCTACTAGATTTGAAGAGCTTAAGATGGAAGAAAGTGAAGCAATTGGAAATTTTCATGAGTAGTTGTGTGATATCGCTAATCAAGCATGTCAACTTAGGAAGAAGTATTCAAATCTAAAACATGTCAAGAAAATCTTGGATGAGAAAACATTGAATAAGACCAACATATGTTTTTTTTAAAAGAAATAAGACCAACAAATGTTGCAAAGATAAAGGTGAAGAGTCACAATTTTAATGCTTACCATTGTGCTCTTTATTTGAGGACTAAATCCTTCAAAGTTTAAAAGAGAGAATGAGAGAGAAATAAGGGAGAGACTGTGGCCAATTTATGAGGTCAAGAGATAGACTGGGAAAGAATCTGTCGTGGCCTAGACCTTTAAAGTCGACAGATTGCCTGCTAAAGCCTAACCAAATGGATCGTTGGACATTTGACACAGCTGCCCACTTGCATTTCCACATTCTTCATAACTGGCCTTTGTCTATTATTGGGGATTTCACTTGGAGTTTAGTCTCGTATCCTTCGTTAGTATGGCTTTAGATGGGCAGAGACATCTTACCGACCAAAAGAAGTATCCGGCGTTTCAGGATATACGAAACTCTAGACAAATAAAAAGTATCTGGCAAGCTTGTTCCTTAATTAAGATGATCCAATTCTTCTACTCATAAATTCAATACACACAAACAAAAATCATAATAATTGGTTGTTTGTTTATAAACACTACAATCCAAAGACAAGAATACATTACTATTTCAAGTGAAATTTCCCAAACGACAATGGATTTATGGATGTTTAGAGCGGTGGACGGGCCGAATGTGAATGAAGATCCATTGTAACAAGAAATTGAAAGAACGGTTACAGTTAGTAGTTTAAAACTCCCGCGATTACCCATCCTTGAAGAATACCAAATCTTGCCCCTAGTGCAGTGCTGTGCAGTGCCGCCCACACCACACCCCGTCTCTTGTCTACCTTTCTTTCTGCTTCCCTCTTCAATCAATGAATCACTTATTTTCATGTCAAACAAACAATCCCTTTCCTTCTCCTCATGTCAAACAAACAATCCCTTTCCCTCTCCCCCAACCTATCCCATTCGACTTCTCAAGCAAAGCATCCCATCTTATTCTATATATCATCACCACCATGCACGTTCCCTCTTCACCATTCCATCCTCTTCCAGATTCACCAACACCTATAATGTTCACTGATTTCATTGTTATTGAAAGAAAAGTGTAAAGTCCACCCAAGCCAACAACGATTATTTTCTTTTCTCAAGTCTTTGTTTAGTCGTTAAATTGGGATACTTGGACTTTTTATAGTTTTATGTACTGCTTCTTTCCTTATATTTCAACAAGCATATAAATAGACTAGCTTAGCTAATCGTGTACATCAAATACAAGTGCTTGAGCAAAGTGTGGCAAGCTGGCCTGAGACTGAGAGAGCATATATTCTGCAATGGGGACTCAGAGCAAAGATAGTAAGTATTACAGAAATTGGTATGTTCTTTTCAATCTCTAGGTCCTTTAGCAGCTTTTGTGTTTCGCTCTCTTTTTTGGTAATTTCCTGCTTTCCATTTTCCAGGAATCATGAGAACCAAAAGAGACTTTCCTCCAAAGCATTACGCTATCAGGATAAAACAATTTTCCTTACTGGCAGAGAAACAGGAGAAGTATGAATCTCTTACCTTCGAAGCTGGTGGATACAAATGGTTTGCCCTCTTTCCCTCTCAAGCCTGTAAATACTTAATTAATATATTGTCTGGTGTTAAGAATTGGCCTGTGGCAAGTTTGGACCTGGAAGCCAGTTCCAAATATTGCACAAAAAATTTAAATAATTTAATTATTCAACTAAAATAACATCGCTTAAATCATCTATTTGAATTTGTTGAGATATCGAGTGTGAGTAAGAATCTCATATTAAAAAGAGATAAAATCAGGGAAGGGTATATAAGTGGAAAGGACCCGTAAACTTAATAGCTTAAAGTTTGGAATTAAAGTATAGTATTAAGACCTACGAGTGTATTCCCTCACTACGTTAATGATAAAGAAGATCTTCCTTGTACCAGTTGCAGGAGGCTATAGCTCTATCCAAAAGGACGGACAGTCTGTGTGTTCTTTTCTTTACTTTTTTTCTTGCTCCACTTGCAGGAGGCTATGGCTCTATCCAAAAGGAAAGACATCACCTCCTGAAAATGGAAAGGACCATATCTCCCTTTACTTGGCCATACAAGACACAGATTGTCTTCCCACAGCTTGGGAGGTCAACGTTGAGTTTAAATTGTTTGTCCTTAACCAAATAGAGAACAAGTATTTGGCTGTCCAAGGTACATACGCTCATCTTCCTTCATGGTAGGAATGATAACAGGTCGGACCAAAGACTAGCACTTTAAAGATATGGTTCAATCGGATTTGAACCGAGATCAAAACGATTTGTTTTAAGGAATTGGATTTGTCAATCCTACTTCTCACTCTCTCTTTTTGCCATGGATTTGATTTATTGATCACTAATTGAAAATTGTTGTGTGTAGATACGACAGTAAAGCGATTTCATGAGATGAAAACTGTATGGGGTTTCGATCGATTTCTTCCCATCGGAACTTTTAATGATGTTGGTAATGGTTACCTTGTCGATGATTCCTGTGTCTTTGGAGCTGAGGTTTTCGTTATCAAGCCATCCGGAATATTTGAATCCATTAACACGGTGAAGGAGCCATCAAATGGTTCTCTCACATGGAAAATTCCGAATTTTTCGAAATTGGACAGTACCACTCTTGACTCTGAAGAATTTACCTTAGAAAATAAAAAATGGTGCGTATATATATAATCCTGAACTTGGTTATATTTATCAGTTTCCTCTTGGGTTTTGGATGGGACTAAATGTCAAGTCTAAATCTCGATGTAGACTTACTTTTACAATATTTAATTTTCAGGAGAATACGACTATGTCCCAATGGATATGGTCCTGGAAAAGGAAATTCTCTGTCTGTCTATTTACAACTAATAGAAGCAGAGGAGCTTGGACCGACTGAAAAAGTATGGGTAAATTTCGAGCTGCGAGTACTGAACAAAAACAAGGATTTGCATGTCATAAAAACTCGTAAGACAACTTGAAACTTAATTACTTTTAATCATAGCTTATTAATTGTTTAATTACGTTTACGTTAATTATAAGATTCGCCGTCTTCAATGCATTGCAATATTAATAATATTGAACTATTAAAGACTTAAATTATAACTATTTACCATGAATTATAAGAAAAAAACTGAATCAAAACTGTCTAATCATGCGGGTGAGCACGAAATGATGTAATATATAGTTTTATTATATTGTGAAATCAGTCGAGAATTATAGATGATCGAATCACATAATACTTTTATTTAATTAAACGATGTTGATTTGGCTATTCTTGTTTTCTTGTGTAGTTAGTAACTGGTGCACTTTCACAGAGGCTCGCGCGTTCGGCCGGCATAGGCTTATGCCATTGGAAGATCTTAATGAAGGCAAGGGCTTTGTCGTGAACGATACTTTAACTGTTGAAGCTGAACTCCTTTTCATTATTAGGGCTAAGGTTGTTTCTTGAGTATGATTGTGTTTCCTGCCATTACTACTTGTCACTGTACGATAGTGTTTAAGCGCATTTCAGTCAATAAAGATCACGAATAATTTGATCAAATGTGTATTATTTAATCCCTCTTTTTTTGTTAATTATAAAAATTTAAACTTTGTTCAATTTTGTAATTATAACTTGAACTTTAAAAATGACAATAAAATGCTAAAATTAATCTATAGATTTCATTTTTAACAACGTACGGCATCGTTTCTTTAATCTTCATTTGTTATGTTCATTTTAACCGATGTATATTAATAATTAGAGTTTCTAAAATACGTGACAAGCATGTTAGTAAACTTAACATAGATGCTAAAGTTGGGCTATAATTGAAAAATTCGAAAGTTTGAGTATTTTATTATCACTTTTTTAAATTCGGACTAGCATTGAAAAAATTGAATGCTAAAGTATTTTATTGTTACTAAAATTCGGGTTATATTTATAAAATTAAGCAAAGTTTGAAATTTTTTTTGTAACTAACCCTTTTTTTCTATTTAGGATCTAGACAAGCTTAGAATATTGAATCCATTATTACTTTATTGCCTCGTTTAATATTCATATGGATTGTTAATGCAATAACCTAATATACTTGCAAAAAACGATTGAAACAAGTTGGTTATGTTAATATCAATTGATTTAATTTCGTTAGTGATTTTAAGTTATTAAAAAACTTATCAAAATATGTAATATTACATTTGATGATATATATATATACAGTGAAGGAGCTAGGAATTTAAAATAGGAGGGCCCAAATATTATATATATATATATATATATATATATATAAGGGCGGAGTTATTTGGAGGTCAGTGGTGCACTGGGCCCCCAAAATTATTACTTTTTATCCCCAAAAAGATTTTTGCTCCGTCTGTTCTACCCAAAACTCGAGTTGAAGGTAGGGCAGAACCAAATCTTTTAAGCCTATCAGATAGAATTAAGACAACTTGTAGAACATTGGTATCAGAGCTTATAGGTAACCCCCACGTCTTGTGTTCGAATTGCAGCGATAACCATCCTGAACTCACAAGGTCTGTAGACGTTCGCTAACCAAGCAGATGCGTGGTGGGCTTATAAGATTTGGTTCCGCCCTACCTTCAACTCGAGTTTTGGGTAGAACAGTGGTATCAAAGCTTATAGGTAACCCCCACGTCTTGTGTTCGAATCGCAACGATAACCATCCCGCACTCACAAGGTCTGTAGGCGTTCACTAACCAAGCATATGCGTAGTGAGCTTATAAGATTTGGTTCCGCCCTACCTTTAACTCGAGTTTTGGGTAGAACAGAAGATTTGATTCCACCTTACCTTCAACTCGAGTTTTGGGTAGAACAGTGGTATCAGAACTTATAGGTAACTCCCAAGTCTTGTGTTCGAATCGTAGTGATAACCATCCTGCACGCACAAGGTCTCTAGACGTTCGCTAACCAAGCAGATGTGTGGTGGGCTTATAAGATTTGATTCCGTCTTACCTTCAACTTGAGTTTTGGGTAGAACAGTGGTATCAGAGCTTATAGGTAACCCCCACATCTTGTGGTCGAATCGCAGCGATAACCATCCTGCACTCACAAGGTCTGTAGATGTTCGCTAACCAAGCGGATGCGTGGTGGGCTTATAAGATTTGGTTCCGCCCTACCTTCAACTAGAGTTTTGGGTAGAACAGTGGCCAATATCTAGCAATTCCTTTATTTGAATTTTTCTAATAATGAAAACTATGTTATACCTGAAATA
>JAOSBK010000190.1:33562-44557 GCA_027568895.1 Erythroxylum shatona
ATATCTTTTATCTGTTCGTTTCTTTTATGTTTTGCTTTTGCTGCTTTTTACTTCTTCTGTGTTTTGCTTCTTCTGCCTTTTTGCTTCTTTTGTGACGACGTCACCTTCTTCTGTGTTTCTTCTGTGATGACGTCATCATCTTCTGTGATGACGTCATCTTCTTCTGTGTTTTTCTTCTTCTGTCTTTTCGTTTCTTCTGTGCTTTGCTTCTTCTGCCTTTTGTTTCTTTTGTGTTTTGCTATCTTCTATCTTTTGCTTCTTCTGTCTTTTCGCTTCTTCTGTGTTTTGCTTCTTCTGTGTTTTGCTTTTTCTGTGTTTTGCTTCTTCCGTCTTTTCTCTTCTTCTGGGTTTTGCTATCTTTTGTCTTTTGCTTCTTCTGTCTTTTCGCTTCTTCTATGTTTTGTTTCTTCTGGCTTTTGCTTCTTCTGTCTTTTCGCTTCTTCTGTGTTTGTCTATCTTCTGTCTTTTGCTTCTTCTATCTTTTGCTTCTTCTGTCTTTTTGCTTCTTCTGTATTTTGCTTCTTCTGTCTCTTGTTTCTTCTATCTTTTCGCTTCTTCTGTGTTTGGCTATCTTCTGTCTTTTGCTTCTTCTATCTTTTTGCTTCTTCTGTGTTTGGCTATCTTCTGTCTTTTGCTTCCTCTGTCTTACATTTCTTATGTGTTTAGCTATCTTCTGTCTTTTTCTTCTTCTGTCTTTTCGCTTCTTCTGTGTTTTGCTGACACGTCTTCTTCTGTATTTTGCCGACGTGTCTTCTTCTGTGCTTTGCTAACATGGCATCTATGTTTTGCTGACATGTCCTCTGTCTTTCGCCTTCTCCTATTTTCCGTTCCATTTTTGACCTTTCAGAAGATATAATCTAACCTCAAGGTCTTCCTCAAAGTTGTAGATCTCAAAGCCCTCTTTGAAATCGTCCTAAGAGGATCTTAATTTGATATCCCTAATGTCAGTTATGCTAATTGTCCCAAGGCTGGTGCAAAATGATTAAGGTCAACATCTGTTCGGAAATAGTAAAAGTAAGTTGTCATGGTGTTTGTCTTGGTGGGGGCACGCCACCCTTGCGGGACACGTGTCCAGATGTCACTTAGGACGTCGGGCTCGTGACTCACAAGGGCGGGGTGTCCAACATCAGAAGCATGTTTGGAGGGACTTACTGTGAGGGTGGCCCATCACAGACTCCAGTTGCAACTGAGTCATCACCACCACCTCCTGCGCCTATAGTTGCAGGAACATCATCACCTGCAACTGGTGGTACACAACAATCCAATACCCATATATCATCCAATACAATTATGGGAGAGGAAGGAGACAAGATCCACCCTAGATCTGAGGGTCCTAATGGCAAAAACTATATAAAAATATCCAATCAACAATAAGTGAAATCGCATCAAACACTATATATGTTTAGCATTCACTTATATGTTTAAATTTTTTGTAAATTTATGAACATATTTGGTCTTATATTAGGTTCATTCCATCTGGACCGTATTCAAGACAAATGACATCTACATTTAGAGAGAGGATTGATCCAGATGGTTATACATGGAAGAAGATCTATGAGGCCACAAAGGCATTTTACTATAAGGAGTTTGAGGTACAATATGCGATAAATATTTTTTCTTTTTGTTGTATACATTCATAACATACATATAAATTATAAGTTATCGATTTTTTTCTTTTTATTTTCAGAAATATTTTTACTGGAGTTCTGAAGTCGACGGGACAATACATAGTGTATGGGAGTTGTGAGCTCGTACACGTTATTGTGATTTTATTAATCAGATACACAATGCTAGTGTACGACCCTCTTTCATTTCTGAGTCTATATGGAGACATTGGCTGGAGTACTGGAGATCACCTGAGGCAATGAGCATATCAGGTTGTAACTCCACCAACAGACGTGGTAGGAGAGGGGCAGACAGTCTTCCCATTCATACGGGAGGATCAATTACTCACCGCAAGCATACAGAGAGACTTGTAAGTATATTAATATTACATTTATATTCTAAATTTTTTCTTTGCTATATTTAAATGTAAATTGACGTGTGAATGTTGTGATGAACATATATGTGTAGTATGCCTAATGATCATGACTGTGTGGAGTAATTTGTTGGTGCCATTTATGGCTGTGTTGCGTACTTTGCTTTCTTGAACAGGGGGTAATATCATAAAAATAGACGAGACTCTGCCGAAATTTTTATAAATTCTCGTTTAACTTATTACTTTTCATTGTTATGCAGGAAAAGCTTATGGGCATTAGGCCTACACCCCATCAGTTGTTCTTGCATATTCATACTAAGAAATATGACGGTGTCACATTCGTCAATAGTCGATGTCGAGAACTAAATGTATGTGAATTTCATAGTTTAATATTCAATCTTAATAATTATCATTTACTAATTATAATATAAGCATTGTCTCCCAATAAGACCAAATACAACAAACAATTGGGCAACAGTTGCAGGATGAACAAGCTGTTGATGAGACTCAGGCATATTTTGATACAGTGGGTGCTAGGGACAATCGTGGAAGGATCTTTGTCCTAGGCTCATGTGCCAACACATTTTATTCACATTCCTCTATGTCCAATACAACAACATCTAGTTCACAGCCGACAACGCAATGTATCAATCAACTTGAGTCCACAGTTCAAACTTTGATGGAAGTAATAAGTAAGCTCCAAAATGACATGGACCAAATGAGATTGAGGGATAGAGACTCACTTCAGCCACGCTCACAAGAACAATAGGATTGTTATTGTCATTAATTTGGAATTAATTTATGTACTATTTCATGTTTTAATTATCAGTTAGGAAATCTTTTTTTTATAATCATTTAATTTTCTGTTTAAACAAATTCCATAGGTTGAAAAATCCATGATTTATGTAAGGATAATTTATAATTGTTGACATTAAAATCAAATTTTACGTTGAGATTTTCAGAACAATTGTCATTCAACAAGACCTTTACAGAGAGTTAAAGGTGACCTTAGCGAGCATACAACTTCGACCTTTGGATTAAGCAATCAAGGTTCAATTTGCAGAAGGACAACAATTAGCGACGAAAATGTCCCGTCCCTAATTTGTTCACAATTACCGACAATTTGCTGTTACCGTCGGCATTTGAGTTGTTTCAAATTTTCGACAAATTACGGAAACCTTCGGTAAGGATTTACATATATACTGACGATTTTCAAAGGATTTACATATATACTGACGGTTTCCATTGGTATATTACTACCAACTACATCGTTGGTAAAGATTGTCGACGAAACTACTCGCATCATCGATAAAATATATCGATTGTGTCCGTGTTGATGAAAGTCACAGTCGGTCTATTCCGTCAGTATATATCATTACCGATGACAAATCTACTGTTTTTGTCGATAAATTTTGTCAGTAATGGCCCTTTTTCTTGTAGTAAATAGCTTGACAATATATCACAAAGATATATCAGTGGTATTATATATGTGATAGGGAAAAAATAAAGAGAAAATTTTAATACACCAATTTCTAAAAAATACAAGAAATTAACATACTTAGAAGTAAATTAGATTATAATTTATTAACTATTATGACTTTTTAACTATTCTAAGTTTGTCAAGTCAAATATTATCGTATTCTGCAAGTTATAGAAAGGATTGAATATTATTTTGTTTAGATAAAGGTCTAAATTATTGACATTTTTTATTAAATTTTAAGTAATAATTTTTTTCTTTTATGGTAATTAACATATGGTAAATGTAGTATGTCATATTAACTATTTATGATATTATTTAAGTGTCAAAAAAATTTTATTATATTTTATTAAATTTTAAGTAATAAAAAATTTTGTTTTATGAGAATTAATATAAAAGTAAATGTAGTATTATAAATTATTTATGGTATTATTTAATTTTCAACTATAAAATAATAGTAAATGTAGTATTACTATATTATTAATTATTCATACATTAATAATATGTGAACCTCTACAAGAACACAAATCTAACAATTATTATGATAATTGTAATAAAGTATAATGAAAATTACAATTACAAAAATTAAATTATTTATTAATTTCTAATTATATTTTTATAAATAATTAGTAATCTAAAAATAAAAAGGAAAAACACAAATAGACATAATATTATTTAATATTAATGTTCTGATTTAAAATGATAATATAGTATTCAAGTGAATGACATATTACAAATTAATTAGAATATATTCAAATATTTAGCAAGTTAAAAATACATTTAAAAATTTAGAAACTTTACCTTTAAATCATCACTCAGAACTCATAATTGTGAAAAATTCTTTGCTGCAATTTTGAGTTGGAATACCTTATATTCATATATTGATGGACATACAAAAAAAATTAGAGTGTAAGATGCTTCAAATAAATTTATAAATATAATAAGCCAAAAAGTTAACATTAGTTTGGAATCTAAAAAGATTACATAGTATTATGAAAATCAACTCCAGCTAAAATTGTTTCATTCCTTCCTTGCAATCATTAATTAGCAATTAATGTTATTCATCAATTAAAAGAGAGTTAAACGTCTAGTTTGGAAGCTGAAAAGATTTGGAGGATGAAAAGATTACACAGATGTCATTATAAATTGTTTTATTCTTTCTCTCTGCAACCATTAATTAGCATTTAATGATATTCAAAATGTTGTAAGGTTAGAGTGGATGGGCCCTTAATGGGGTGGGTGGACTGTCCCCAACCTATCCAATTCGACTTCTCAAGCAAAGCATCCCATCTTATTCTATATATCATCACCACCATGGACGTGCCCTCTTCACCATTCCATCCTCTTGATTCACCAACACCTACAATGTTTACTGATTTCATCATTATTGGAAGAAAATTGTAAAGTCCACCCAAGCTAACAACGATTATTTTCTTTTCTCAAGTCTTTGTTTAGTCGTTAAATTGGGATACTTGGACTTTTTTATAGTTTTATTTACTGTTTGTTTCCTTATATTTCAAAAAGCATATAAAAAGACTAGCTTACCTAATTGTGTACATCAAATACAATGCTTGAGCAAAGTGTGGTAAGTTGGCCTGAGACTGAGAGCATATATTCTGCAATGGGGACTTAGTGCAAAGATAGTATTATAGAAATTGGTATGTTCTTTTCAGGTCCTTTAGCAGCTTTTGTGGTTCACTCTCTTTTTTGGTAATTTCAAGCTTTCGATTTTCCAAAAATCAGGAGAACCAAAAGAGACTTTCCTCCAAAGGATTTCGCTATCAGGATGGTTGAGAAACATGAGAAATATGTATCTTTTATGTTCAAAGCTGGGGGTTACAAATGGTTTGTCCTCTTTTGTTGTGAAAAATCGAACAGATTAGAGCAGGTTCGTAGCTAAATAGGATTGAAGGAATAATAATGAACACACAGAATTTACGTAGAAAACCCCCAAATTAAGGTAAAAACTATCGACAAGGATAGAAGAACTTTATTGTTGAAAAAACTAGAGAATTACAAGAAAAAATTAGACTAAAAAATACACAGAATATTTTTTTGATCTCTCTTTTTCTCTCTTTTCTCTCTCACCTCACTCTCTCTTTTTCTCTGCTCTTGCTTTGTTTCATCTCTTCATATATGGGATAGTTGGCCAAATCCAACTATCCTTTTACTTTTCTTGTCAACTTTGGTAGGCACTATTTTCGGTGCCTATCATGCCTACTATTGTGGACAATTCTCCCACTTGAAGATTTGATTGAGAGTCAATCAGATCTTCACACTATTCGTTCTATCTTGACGCATCATGTTGCTTACTTCTCTATCAGGTCACACGAGGATCGATACCATATAAACTTGTCACTATTAATTGCTTTTGTCATAAAATCTACCAGGTTATCCATTGTATGAATTTTCCGCATGTCCATCGTTACTTCTTCCACTTTCTCACCAATGAAGTGATACTGGACTTGAATGTACTTTGTTTTTGAATGAAATGCTGGATTCTTTGCAAAATGCAAGGCACTCTAACTGTCACAATATAGAGTAATATTCTCTCGTTTATTCCCAAGTTCTTCTAACAACATCTTCAACCACACTGTTTCTTTACTAGCTTATGTAACTACTACATATTCTACTTCTGTTGTTGATGTAGCCACAACTGACTGTAGTTTTGAAACCCAGCTCACAACTCCTTTAGCTACTGTAAACACATATCTTGTAGTGGATTTACTTTTATCAAGATCATTAGCATAATCAGCATTAACATATCTTTTGGTAGTAAAATCTGATCCTCCATAACATAATGCAACATCTAAGATTCCTTTGATTTATCTAGCAATCCTCTTAACAGTATTCCAATGCTCTCGACCAGAATTCGCTATGTATCTATTCACTACTACTACTACATATGTAATGTCTGGTCTTGTATAAATCATAGCGAACATTGGGCTCCCCACTACTGATGCATATGGTACTCGAGACATCTCCATCCTATCTTCTTAAATTCTAGGACTCATACTTGAGGATAACTTGAAATTAACATGAAGGGGGGTATAAATTGACTTACAATCTTGTATGTTGAATCGCCATAAGATCTTCTTCAAATAATTCTTATGAGAAATCCAAATCTTTTTATTATTTCTATCTCGGTGAATTTGGATCCCCAGGATCTTGTTTGTTGGTCTCAAGTCCTTCATTTCAAATTCCATAGCCAACTGTGCCCTTAATTCTTTAATACGATCATTATTGGGGCCCGTTACCAACATATCGTCTATATACAACAACAAGACTATAAAATCATCTTTCTTAAACCTCTTGAACTATGCACAAGGGTCTGCATTCAGTCCGTTGTATCCAAGGCTTATGATGAAGGAATCAAATCTCTTATACTAACACCTCAGCGCTTGCTTTAAACCATATAGAGATTTGTTCAACCGTAAACCAAGATCTCTTTCCCTTTTTCTTCACTTTCTGGTTGGAGCATATAAATTTCTTCTTCAAGATCTCCATGAAGAAATGCAGTTTTCATATCTAACTGCTTAAGATGCAAGTCAAATATAACACACATTGCCAGAACTACTCGAATAGTAGTGAGTCGAATCACAGGAGAAAATATTTCATTAAAATCAATACCTTCTTTTTAAGCATATCCTTTTACCACTAGTCTAGCACGATATCGCTCCATTTGATCATCACTACTTCACTTGATCTTGTAAACTCATTTATTACCAATAGGCTTTCTTCCTTGTGTTAGTGATACTAACCCCCATGTCTTATTTTAATATAGAGTTTTAATTTCTTCCAGCATTGCTGCCATCCACTGAGATGCATCTAAACTAGTCATTGCTTCTTAAAGAGTTGATGGCTCTCTCTCCTCAGTTACAAGATAGTATGCAATATTTCTCTCCATAATATAATCTGAGTGGCAGCTTGGTGCTCTTCTTATGGGAGTTGGTCTTCAAGTATTTGAAACATCATATTTAGCTGGTTCTTTCTCCTCGTGCTCTAATGTAGCTTCAGAATAATCATTTTGATCAACTTCCCTATCCACGTGTATTATTATAGTTTCTGGATTCTCTTGTACAGTACCAACATTTTTTACTTGCTCTTGATCCTTATCTTCTATAAAGATAACATCCCTGCTAATAACAATCTTGTAGGCAGTGGGATCCCAGAGACGATACCCCTTCACACCTTCAGCATACCCTAAGAAAATGCATCTTCTGGATTTTGGATCCAACTTTGTAGTTTCTTGGGCATTGAACATCACATAGGTCGGACTTCCAAATATATGAAGGTTGAAATAATCCACTGGTTTACCAGTTCACATCTCCATCAGTGTCTTCAACTCAATTGTAGTTGATGGAGCTTGATTCACCACTTAACAGGAAGTATTGACTGCTTTTGCCCATAATTTGTTATCTAATATTGTAGTTCTTAACATCGCTCTGATTCTTTCCAACAGAGTTCTATTCATCCGTTCTGCTACTCCATTTTATTAAGAAGTGTATGCCATAGTGAACTACCTTTTGATGCCTTCTTGCTTGCAGAATTCATCAAATTCTTTTCCAGTATATTCGCCCTATTATCTAAGTGCAAACACTTGATCTTCTTACCAGATTCGAGTTCCACCTGCGCTTTGTAAAATTTGAAAGATGGAAATACATATGCCTTCCTCTTGATAGGAAACACCCAACATCTCCTCGAATAATCATTAATGAATTATGCAAAGAAATTTCCTCTTCCTAAGGATGTAATTGGTGCTTGCCATATATCAGAGTGAATCAATTCTAAAATTTCTTTGCTTCTGTGTTGAACTTCAATCGATATTATTTACTCATAATGCAATGCTCACAGAAGGGTAGTGATACCTTTGTGAGTCCTAGAAGTAGATTCTTTTCTGCAAGTATCTTCATTCCTTGTTCTGATATATGTCCAAGCTTTTTATGCCACGTCATTGTAGATTTGTGGTTTGGACTGGTCACTGCAACAGATGCTTTTCCTTTTTACAAAGTTACTCCCTTTAGCATGTACAAATTTGTAGCAATCTTTTTTGCTTTCATAAATATTAACGCTCCTTTAATTACTTTTCATGATCTTGTTTTGAATCTCAAATCTGAAACCTTGATCATCTAGTTGTCCTACAGATAATAATTTTTTCTTCAGGCCCTCTACATGTTGCACTTTTTCAAAAGTCTGAGTTGTCCCATCATACATCTTTAACTGGATGGTGCCGATACTAACGATCTTTAGAGCTTGATCATTACAGCTATACACAGATTCATACTAATGGAACCAGTTTTTTCGAGAGGTCATATGAAAAGTAACTGTTGAATCGAGAAGCCATATATCAAAAAATCTTCTCTTACCTCCAATAGTCGTTGCTGCTTTACAGACCATTGCACTTTCATCATCTGAAGTATTTGCCACATTTCTTTGAGGAATAGAATCTTTCTTATTCAGATTCCAACAATCCTTCTTCAGGTGCCCTTTCTTGCCACAATTGTAACACTTGAAAATTTTCTTACTCCTGATTTTGATCTACCATGACTATGACTCCCACTTGGGCTACGTTCCATTGATCTTCCTCTCATGACTGCCAAGGCTTCCGCTTGTTGCGAATTTGCTAGCCTGTCTTGCTTACTTTTGCGTCGACTCTTTTCTTCCAATATAGTAGCTGCAATATTGTCGAAGACAAGTGTTTGTGTTGTTTGTTAAATTGATGACGAGTTGATCATATGAATCTAGTATACTTTGGAGTAGAAATTTCGCACATTCACTTATCTCTATTGTGTTCCCCAATGACGTGAGTTAGGAAAATAGAGTATTTAAAATATGGATTCTGCCATGCATAAAGTGTATAGTTTTATCTTCAGAAAAATTTGTTGTGGAGTGATTTGGCCTTGTACAATTTTGTGAAGTGATCCCATATTTCCTTCGCAGTCTTCTTTTCCTCTATGCTAGATAATACTCCATCAGCTAAAGCTAGGTGAAGATTAGCTACAGCATTCCTGTCCATCTCATTCCATTTTTCATCTGTGACTCCAGCTGGCCGTTTACTAATGGCCGCCAGACAATTATCTTTTCTTAATATTGCCTTTATTTTCAATTTCTACAATGAGAAATTACTCCCATTGAACTTCTCAATCTCAAATTTTGTTGCCATTGCTTCTATCACAAACAAAATTTAGCTCCCACTATTTCACATGAATAGTACCCCATACACGTGAATATTATCGTATACATGAATAGTACTATATACATGAATTACAGTAACGAAACTCCAAATGGATTACGTTAAAAAATTTATCATAATTTTCTAACTTGGCTCGAATACCACTTGTTGTAAAAAATTGACCAAATTAGAGCAGGTTCGTAGCTAAATAGGATTGAAGGAATAATAATGAACACACAAATTTTACATGAAAAACTCCTCAAATTAGGGTAAAAACCAAGGGCAAGGATATAAGACTTTTACTACTAAGAAAAACTGGAGAATTACAAGAAAAAATTAGACTAAAAAATATACAAAATATTTTTTGGTCTCTCTTTTTCTCTTTTTTCTCTCTCACCTCACTCTCTCTTTTTCTCTGCTCTTGCTTTTTTTCTTCTCTTCATCTCCTGCCTATTTATAGGCAAGAGACGTGGGATAGCTAGCCAAATCCAACTATCCTTTTACTTTTCTTGTCAACTTTGGTAGGCTTCAACTCTGGTGCATGCCTACCATTTTTGACATCTTTCCCTTTTAAGCCTGTAAATAATTACTTAATATATTGTCTGGTGATAAGAATTGGGCCTGAGCCAAGCTCGGATCTCAAAGCCGGTTCTAAATATTGTGCAGAAAAGTTTAAATAATTTAATTATTCAACTAAAATAACGTCGTTTTAAATTATTTATTTGAATGTGTTGAAATATCAAATGTGAGTAGGAATTATATATTAGAAAGAGATGAAACTAGTGAAGTTGCATGATAAAGAAGATCTTCCTAGAGGAGGCTATGGCTCTATCCAAAAGGACGAACGATCTGTATGTTCTTTTCTTTACTTTTTTTCTTGTACCACTTGCAGGAGGCTATGGCTCTATCCAAAAGGAAAGACATCACCTCCTGAAAATGGAAAGGACCATATTTCCCTTTACTTGGCCATACAAGACATAGATTCTCTTTCCAAAACTTGACAGGTTAACATTGACTTTAAATTATTTGTCTTTAACCAAATAGAGAACAAGTATTTGCCTGTCCAAGGTATATACGCTCATCTTCTTTCTTGTTTGGAATGATAACAAGTCGGACCAATGACTAGCACTTTAAAGATATGGTTCGATTAGATTTGAACTGTAACATCCCACCCCCTACTGGAAGGGTAAAATGGTAAAATTGGCATAGGATGGGATAGATGGGGATTGCATAGGACTGCTCATGCATAATAGGATTGCTACATAGTAGCAATTGTGCACATGAAATTACTGTACATGCATACATGATATTCCCGGTTTTTGTGCCGAATATATTTTTATTGGGATTAACGTGGTTAGTGGGTTTGAA
>JAOSBK010000193.1:0-16168 GCA_027568895.1 Erythroxylum shatona
TTTTTATGTGAAAACATTCCGTATTTATGTGCATATATGCTAACATGATGCATGAGCAAGAAAATGCATTGTCTTAACTTCTCTTTGAGCTCATAAATACTGAAAGTTCAGGTCCTAACCCTTAATATGGGCACTGGATGTTACAACCTATACTCAACAATGATAGAAACCAAATAACCTATACCCAAATTATTGCTCCCATTACATAGAGTCGCAATAATAGCATTAAGCACATATGTGGAGGTGTACACTAGGATGTTATGATCCTTGCACCACAATAGAAAAAGTTCCTTCGTTGAGCACATATTGGTTTCTGATTTTTCAAAAACCATTTGACATATGAAATTATGTAACAACAAGTGCTCATGGCTTTATACAATGCTATTATGGGCATTCTTGGCATTGAACCAATCCAACCTAATAAGTTCATTCCAATAATAGGAAGCACAAAAATCATCATGTTGTTTGACAATGGAAGACATAGGAAAAGCACAAATATCATACATAGTTTCAAGGTTTAACTCATAAGGTTATCCCACTAACCTAAACCACATTTCCTTAGGGTTACTAGTTTCAAACTGAAGGGAAGTGAAGAAGTCAAGGATGAACTTCTGGTAGACAGAACATTAGAAGGGTATGAACTTAAACCACGAAATTCTTTCTGCTAAATTTTCTAACCTATCTTGCATTTCTAGCTTCTTAAGCATGGCAAAATCAAAGTACTTCGGGACTACTATTTGTTTAACACGAAGTGATTGGAATCAAATACCTTCCTTCTTTGTAATCTAAAATATGCTGCCATGTTCCTTTGCCCTCATTCCGAGACTTAATGTCTTCCCAATAATTGGTTATGCTTTGTTGACTGCTCAATGCGTGGCATAATAGACTACAAGTAGGTGGAAGTTGTAATAAAGTGGGAATTTGGAAGTTAGTTAAACATAAGTGAGAATGTTTAGAGGTTCTAAACTTAGATAGATAAAGTTAAAATGAAAGTGAGTGAAAAAAATGAAGTATGAAATCAATATATAGGTGAAGCAAGGGTAAAATGGCAAAAATTTTAGCTAAAAATCGCATGGATAGTTTTACCTGCCACAGGCCAGTCAACTGATTTTCTAATTTTTCTTCCTTTTTCCTTCTACATATTCCTGAGTCCCTTCCTATCTCTTTTATAGCTCTTTCACCTCTTTTTTTGCTTACTTCCTCAATCATCTAACTCATGTCGAAGTCCTATGCCTTCCCGACCTTATTTAGAAACAAAATAACCTAACTACAGAATTCAAACTATCTAAACATCAAAGGAAATAACATGGAATTAACAATCCATGGGTTGCCTCCCATGTAACGCTTCTTTTAATGTCGGTAGCTCAAAGCTCTTTTTGTGTTCAAAGCTCTTTTTTTGCTCTAAGTGGTTCAAATGAATCATGCAATGGTAGCACAATCATTGATCTTATAATTTGTACATGAGCTATCATGCCCTGGGTTACACCTTCCTTCTACTTCACCTTCCTTCGCCTTCTCCTCCGTGATCATTTCTTTCTAACTGCATTCCCAGAATCCTCAATATTTTCCTATTGTCCTCCAAGTTCGATTTCTTTGATGTTAGTTGGAAGTAAGTGAGAACTATTGTCATTCTTTGGCATAGTTAAGGTTATTTGATGCTCCTCGAACCTCAAAGTTAGTTCACCTCGCCAATGTCAATTATTGAGCGAGCAGTATTCAAAAAGTCTTCTCCAATATCCAATATCCAATACAAAGAAGTCTATGGGGAAGGTAAATATATTGATTTATACTTGTATATCTTTAATAATGCCCTTCAACCGATGGACTATTCTACCAGCCATCTTCATTAGCATTATAGTGGGGTTCTAACTCTGCTAACCCTAATTTTTAACTAAAGGTATAGGGCATCGTATTAATGCTCACTCCCAAATCAGTGAATGTTCTATCTATTTTAACTCTATTAATATTGCAATCAATGTAAAATCTCCCTAGGTCCTCTTTCTTCTGTGTTATATTAAGGTTTTCTTTCGCTACAAGTTCCTTAACCTTCTTCTTGATTGATTCCCTTAGTGTGAGCTTCATTTGCAATTATTCTATTATGTCCTCATCATTGTTTAATTCATCCTCCTTATAATTCCTTATTGCCTTACTTGAATTTGACTTCCACTGAGCGAGAATAGGGTACAGAAATTCAATTCGAGGTTCCTTCATTGGCTTAATTATCAGATCACTTGTAAGGAATTCCATATTTGGCTGTCCTTATCCATTGTTGCAATCTTCTTTTATATGTTCGAGTTTCTTTTACTAGGTCTGAGTAATGGCCATGATCCTTTCCTTTGGGCCAGATTCAATATTGGTTAGAAGGGTTCCTATATTTTGAGTTGAAATTGTCTCTACTAGTTAACGTACTTGGACCTCCAGATTGAGTTGAAATGGTTCTTAGTGACTTGCTCGAACTTACTTTAAAGCCTCTTTTGTGCATCCTCCATACCTATAATTTTATCTACAATCCTATCCAATTTGGATTCCATTGAGCTTGGTTTAACTTGTTGAAAACCTAGTTGTCCTTCGGGTCTAAATTGTCCTCCAATATTATTCATCCAAGAGAAGTTCGTCCAACATTATATGTATTAGAGTAGGGATTATTTCCCTTCCTTATCTATATTGAGCTCTTATATAACTAACTTGGTTTGGATCATTATCCTTCATCAATAAGTAATCCACAGTATCATAGTCTATTTGTCCACAGAGTTCACACTTTAGTTGCATGACTTTTACTGAAGCTAACATGTGATTGAGTTTTTGAGTTACGTTGTCAATTTTTTCCTACATCACTGTCATTGATCAATAACTACAACTCCTTTTTGTTCTCAGAAGGCAGTGGGTTGTCTAATCCGCTCATTCGTCTATATGCAACTATTACTCGCCATCTCCTCTATCAGTTCTTTTGCTTCATCTACCAAATTTCTCATCAATGATCCTCCTAAAACTGCATCAATCATGCCTCTCATATATGGGATTACTTCATTATAGAATGTTTGCAATAAGAAGTCAAGTTATGTTGTGAGAATTTTCGTAGTTAGTCTTTATATCATCCCTACATTTGATAGATTGATTCCCCATCACATTGCTAGAAGTTAGTAGTCTACTTGATAATCTTCATAGTCTTGGTAAGGGGAAAATACTTGTCTAAATAGGCAAGAACTAGTTGATCCTAAGTAGTGATATTGGATGGGTTGAGGGAGTGATACTAGGCCTTTGCCCTATCTCTCAAGGTAAAAGAGAAAGACCTAATTCTTAACACATCCTCTGACATCTGATGGTACCAACAAGTATTGCAAATTTCAAGGAAATTTACTATATGTGCATTAGGATCTTCATTCGCTATTCCATAGAATTCTGCAATTTGTTGAAGCATGTTTAAGAGGGTTGGTTTTATTTTAAAAAAGGCTGCTTGTTCAAGTGGCCTAGCTATTCCTTGTTTGGCCGCATTAAACCCTGGTCTCATGAATTTTATAAGGGTTCTTTGTTGATGTCCTTAGTTAGCTCCTTCATCCAAATCCTAATGAAATTCCTTAGTCATTATTGCTTTTATAATTTCTCTTCTACTTCATGTTGAGCCTTCTTAGTTGATCATTCTAATCGAGTGATATCTAGTTCAAAGGTTTTAGTTACATGACTCAAACTTCTCATAACTCTTGTATTCATAGAAGAGCACGAATTCAAAAATAGAAAGAAAGAATGGAAACCAAAAATCTAACTAAAACAACTTAAAATAAAGAAGTGAACTAATTGCCTTCCCGATAACGTTGTGAAAAACTTGATTGGGGTTCAGTTGAGTGTAAGTTTTAATTATTAATTGTCAATAGGCTTGATTACACTCTCTAGAGTTATAACCATTAACCCTAAATCATAAACCCTATTCATATTATAGAGTTTGCAATCTCTCAATTTACAACCTATCCAAAACCCTAATTAGTTCTAAAGTTATCTAATAAACTATCGAAAACTTATATAAGATCTCATTACGCAAAAATTGTCGATCTAATTTAATTCTAGTTTTTATTAAATCACCTAACCCTTGTTATTCCAATTTAATCATTTTTCAATCGATTCACCCTCCCTTTATAGATCATATCATTAACAATTCAATCCAATTTTATACAATAATAAAACTGAAAAGAATAGCAAATACATTCTAAAGTGGATGATAGGAGGCAGTGACACAAGAAACCTCTTGATCTAGGAAGTACTTTAAGTCAACTTCTTCTCCTCTTCTCTTCCTCTATCTCTCGATGATCCCTTTTTAGGGTTTCTCAAGGTGGATAGTGCAAAAAATTCATTTCTTAGCCTCTTTTTGTTCTTCTTATATCCTCTTCTGTTTTAGGTAACCCTAGGGTTTCTCCAAGGTCCAAAAGGTCTAAAAAACCCCTCGAAAATTGAAATTCATGAGAGGTTGTACATCTGCCCAACGTAAGCCATGATCATAGGCCATTCCCTAGGCTCCTTTCATAATTGTGGCATATAGGCCATGATTGTGGGCTAAATCTGGAGCTTTTGTCATGATCGTAGACTGACATGGTGGGTCGTTGTTTCAACCTGAATGTCTCTGATACTCTTCCGTTCTTTGATGTTAACACTAAAACATTATCCTGATCAAAAAGGGAGAAAGGATATGGGTTAGAGAGAGACGCTCTGCCGTCTCTCTAGCTTTCCTTTTTTTTCTCAAACCTACCCCTCTCTCACACTGCCTTCACTGTTCCTCCTTTCCTCTTCTTATTCTTTCCCTCCTGCTACCCCATTGCTTCTTCTCTGCCCTCATAGGTTGAAGAATTCCCACCTCTGCCTTCTGACCCTTCTCCTCCTACCCAACCCCTTCACCCTTCTCCCTCACCTTCTGACACTGCCTCTCATCCCCCGAAGACCTGGAAGCAAGTGGTCGGGGACACCATGGGCTCCACGCTCTCCTATCAATCTCCACCTGAAATCGATGGGAAGCCCATTGTTTGCCCAGATATGGCTACACTTTAGGAGGGTGCCAATTCTTGGAAGTCTACGCTTGTGGGCTTCTTCCTTGATCAACGATCGGCATTCCCTCTTGTTATTCTGTGGGCTAATAAACACTGGAAAAACCGAGGGCCTCTGGATGTTTTGCTCACGAAAGACAATCTTGTACTTTTTTCTTTTCTCTTCTTCATCCATTGCCCACAAAATATTGGAAGAAGGTCCATGGCATTTCGACAGTCAGCCGCTCTTCCTCCAACTTTGGCAACCAGGTTTAAAATTGGAGACTTTAAAGGTCAAGAACCTCCCGATATGGATTAACTTCCATAATGTCCCTTAAGAGTATTAGACTACTCAGGGGTTTAGTCAGTTAGCTAGCTATATCGGCAGACCTCTATGTATGGATGAAAATACGGAGACTAAAAAGCGTATTGGTTATGCCCGCCTTTGTGTGAGTGTTGCAGCTTCACAAACGTTACCTGATGAAATTCCTATCATGCGATTAGGGGAGGGAAATAAACTCTACAAAGACAACATTGCTGTCTCTTATCATTGACGACCTCCTACCAAAGCTCCAGCTACTATCTGGCGACCAATAGGTAAATTGTTTAACACTGGGTCCTACCAAGAACTGATGAATCTTGAGGATGCAATAACTAACAATCAAAATCATAGCTGTGTGGATGCCATTAAGCCTTCTGGCGGTGAGGAGGATAAAGTTGCATTGGTCATGGTTCCCCCAGTATCAGCATTGGACTCAGAACAGGGTACCTCTGCAGTAGGCTTGAGTAATGGTTCTATCCCTGCTTCTGTTAGTGTGGCCCCTTGTCCTGAGATTGATCCCATAGTTGCAGGCTCCCAACTCCTAGAGGAGTCGTGTGTTAATTCCTCTTCTCAAGACAGTCTAGCTCTAGTAGAGGGTTCTCCTCGCTCGCCTCCCGGCAGTTCTAAAGACACGGACAGTGGTAATTCCCATTCCCTCACGACCAGAAAATCTCAACGAGGCAGAGGTAAAAGCCTCAAATCTACCCCTAAGCCCATATGACTGTCTTGGCATGGAATGTCAGAGGAATAAACTACCCTTTAAAAATGTTAGCACTGAAGGATTTTGTGTGGAGAGAGAAGCTGATCCTACTTGGATTATTGGAAACAAAAATAAGGTTAGAGAATGTCTTTTCCAATCATACTCATCATGCTTATGGTAGGATCATTGTCTGTTACAACTCAGACGAGGTTCACGTGGATCTTCTAGAGGCTACGGATCAGCTCATGCATGTTCACCTTTGTATACTGTAAGGGCAAATTGACTTAAATGTCTCTTTTGTTTATGCCAACAATTTGGAATTCCAACGACGGGAACTATGGAGCTTCCTCCGTCAGCTTAGTGCCAATATCTCTCATTCATGGCTTGTTTGTGGGGATTTCAATTCCACCCTCTACGCTACTGAAGCCTAAGGTAATATCAATCTCAGGTCTTCCTCTACCGACTTGTGGGAATGTGTTGAACATATGCGATTAACTGACCTTAAATCCTTTGGTCACTTCTTCACTTGGTCTAACAAACAACAGGGTCGATGGTACATAAAAAAAAAACTAGACAGAGCCCTTGTTAATGAGCTATGGCTTCAGCGCTTTCCTAATAGCATTGCTACTTTTCTGGATCCTATGTTTTCGAATCATACACCCATCATTATGTCCAAGCTGTCTTCTTTTGCTACTACCCATCACCCTTTCAGATTCAACAACTATCTGGTTTAGGATCCTGGGTTTGCTAATGCATGTGAGGTTGGTTCTCTTTACAATATTAGAGGGACAAAACAATACCGCTGCCTTCAGAAGTTAAAGATTATTAAACAACAGCTGGAGCTTCTTAACTCTGCCAAGGGGCCAACTGCCGAAGCCATTTCCAAGACTCGATTCGAGTTGACAAGAGTTCAATCCTTATTATCCTCCCACCCAAACCAACAGTTGCTTATTGACAAGGAGAAGACTGCCCTTTCTCACTACCTCAAGCCATTAATAATCACTCCTCTCTATTGCAATAGAGAGCTCGGGTTAATTGACTGAAAGATGGTGATCGAAGCACCTAATTCTTCTTCCATTCCATTCTAGCCCGACGGAACCATAATAAAATCCTTACCATTTCTACCTATAATGGCTCAGTCGTCACGGATCCGCAACTAATCTAAGATGAAGCATACCTATTATTTAGCTCTTCCCTGGGATCTAATGTGCCTAATAATGTCACTAGAGGTGACTTCCAACTTCTTAACTTGGCCCAAATTTTTGGTGCTGATTTTACTCTGTTAACCAAGCCTGTGGATGACAGCGAGATTGAGAAATGTGTCTTCCACATGAATGGAATGAAATCCCCAGGTCCGAATGTGCTTAATGGATACTTCTACCAACATTCTTGGAACATAACTGGAGGTTTCGTCAAGGAGGCAATACATGAATTCTTCCAAAATGTTATCCTTTTAAAGGAGCTGAATAAAACTTACTTGTGTTTGATTCCTAAAGGGTCAAATCCTCAGAGCTATGCTGATTACCATCCGATTTCTTGTGCTAATTTTCTGTATAAAGTGATTTCTAAAATTCTGGTTGATCGATTGAAGCAAGTTCTTGCCCCTTTGATCAGTGACAACCAAATTGCCTTTCTGTCAAATAGGCACATTGGCGACAATATTCTTATTGTTCAAGAACTGTTGAAGGGTTACTCTACTAAGAATGGTCCTCCAAACTGCACCATGAAGATCAACTTCCATAAAGCTTTTGATAGTATCAGTTGGAAATTCATTCGGTATATACTAGAAGCTTTTGGGTTCCCACCTCAGTTTATTAAGTGGATTATCGAATGTATTACTTCAGCCTCCTTCTCGGTACTGGTAAATGGTTCCCTCACCCCTTATTTTAAAGCTGCGCGGGGTCTTCGGCAGGGAAATCCCATATCTCCTTACCTCTTCATTCTTGCTATGGAAGTCCTCAATGCTATCATACGGGAGGAGACCACTCGGATACCAATTTTAAACACCATGCAAAGTGCAAAAAACTTGATCTCACTAATCTTAGTTTTGTCGATGACCTTCTTCTTTTTTGCAGAGCTGATATGTCTTCTATTCGCTCCTTTATGCGAGCTCTCCATGTATTCAAACAAGCTTCTGGGCTTCATCTTAACTTGCAAAAAAGCCACTTCCTCCTATCTAAAAGCCCAGCCCACATGGAACTGTCTATTGCAGAAGCCACTGGCATGAAACTACAAAATCCCCCCTTCTTTACCTTGGGCTCCCGGTATCGACAAAACGGCTAACCTTCTCAGAATGCCGCCCTCTTTTAGACAGAATTCAAAGGTGAGTAAAGTCCTGGGTGAATAGATCTCTATCATATGCGGGTAAGCTTCAACTTATTAAATCTGTCCTGAATTCGCTGCATGTGTACTGGAGCTCTCATATGTTTTTATCTAAAGTATTATAAAAGAAATTGAACGCACCTTTCGATCTTTTCTCTGGAGTCAACCAAATGGGCGTCAGGGCGCCGCCAAGGTTAAATGGGCTAATATCTGCTTTCCAAAACAAGAAAGAGGCCTCAACATTCTCTCCATTAAAGTTGCTAACCAGTCTCTCGTTCTCAAAAGATTATGGTGGATCTTGAAAGACAAGCAGAGTTTGTGGATTAAATGGCTTCATGTCTATTTCCTTAAGGGGCATAGTCTATGGGCTATCAAGCCATCAAGTTCCCACTCCTTTTTTCTCACTCAATTGTTGAAACTGCGGGATTCGGTTCATCAAGATTGCTCAAGTGTGATTAAGGATGGTCGCCTTGCCTCCTTATGGTTTGACAATTGGTCCACTAGGGCATGTCTGATTAATACAGGGTTTTCTCCTCGAGCTACTTCTTCCTTTCCATTAAAAAATAGGATGAGCACCTTTATCATAGACCGTGCATGGAGTTTTCCTAGAAGCCTTATCCAGTTCCATCCAAATTATCCTCCCTCCCCTCAGGAACCTGATATATTTTTCTGGAAATGTGCTCCAATTGGGCAACTCACCAACAGAACTGTTTGTGATCATGTCCGCAGCCATCGCCCTACAGTTCATTGGGCCACTAAGGTATGGAACAAGCACTTATTGCCAAAAATTTCCTTCATTTACTAGTTAGCTATCCAGAACAAGTTGTCTACAGCGGACAATCTTCCTTACCTCCAACTGAATAACAACTACCCTATGTTTTTAATTCAGAGTGAATCTTGCAGCCATCTATTTTTCGAATGCCCCTATAACAAGGTCATATGGGATTATGTCACTACTTCTTATTATTGGACACATCCAGGGTCAACTATTTTAGAGATCACTAATGGCATTTCTGTGCACTCACCCATCCATCTCATTGTTCTGGGAGTTTGTATCTACAGGTTATGGCAGGAATGCAACCTTCGACAGTTCAGGGATCAATCATCTGCCAAAGAGTCTTTGATATCACTGATTTTCCAATACATTCGGGAGATCATTATGACCAAGAATTTACAACAACGTTGTAGCTCCTCTCTACGCCTTTCCTTACGCATTTAAGGATTCCTTCTCTTCTTAATGCTTCTTGAGTAAGGTGGAAAAGGCTACATGGTTTTGCTCTATTTGTCGCATTTACTTCCAACCTCTTTTGAAGTTCTGATGCGTTGTGTTGTTTCCTTAAGCTATATTTTCCTTTATGATTAGCTAGCTTCCTTGCTTTTGGTGTTTGGGTCTCTACCTAGAACACTCTCTGTTTTATTTCTTTATTCATTCAATCAATTCTTCTTTTCAAAAAAAAACCCTAAAACACTATCAAACACATTAAGGTATCTCAAAAACCAAATATTTAAGCTCAAAGACTTGTACTAATCCATAAAACACTTAAAAGATAAATAATTAACAATCTAACACAATTTTAACCTAAACTTATATTAAATGATTGAATTAACGACTAAACAAATGTCAAACTTTGCCCTCAAACACGATGCAATTTACACTTATCAATAACTAACAACTCCTTTATTTTTAAAAAAAAAGGTAAAGAAGAGAGAAGGTTATTTTTATGGAATTAAGAGATAGGAAAAAAATTGAGCCATAAATCAATTTGAAAAATAAAAAAAGGATAAAAATGACCACAGCTACCTTGAAGCAACTCTTAAAACCAAACTTGTAACCTTTATGCATTTTCTTCCTAGTTTTGAAAAGACCCTTGGAGTTGAATTTAGTTTTTTTTTAAATTTATTGCCTAATTTTATGGATGTGCAGGTGAGGATCCTCATAGGCATTTAAAATAATTTTCGGTTGTTTTTTCTATTATGATACCAGAAAGAATTGATGAAGAAAAAAAATGAAATTACATGCTTTTACATTCTCATTGCATGATTTTGCTAAAGATTGGTTATATTTTTTTTGCCTCCTAGTTCTATAAATACATGGGAGGAATTGCTTAGATCTTTTCTTGAAAAATATTTTCTTACTAGCAAAATAGGATCCATTAGGAAAGTAATATGTGGAATTAGAAAAAACTTGAGTTACTATATGAATATTGGGACTGACTTAAAAGACTGTATATTAGTTACCCCAATCTTCATATTAGTTACCAACTACTAATACAATATTTCTCTAAGGGACTTTTACAACATGATATGAGCATGATAGGTGCAGCTATTGGTGGAGAACTAGTTGATAAAACTCCTATACAAGCTAGAAAATAAACTTTAACATGAAAAAAAATTCATAACTATTGGAACTAAAAATGAGATTAATCAAGCTAAGAGAGATAATGAAATAGATGTGCATACCTTTTAGGATCAACTAAAGGAAAATTCTCAACAAGTAGCTCATTTGACTTCTTTAATGTCAAACTTATAACTACTGTTATTAACTCATGCTTATTGAATTTTCACTAATTTTACTCACATTACTAATGCATGTTCCTTTTTTATAGGTTCAAGATGTGAATGTTACGGGTAGTTATCTTGGATGAACATAGAGGAAATATGACCTTTTTTCAAACATATACACTGAGTGTTAGAAAGATCGTCCAAACTTTAAATATGGACCAAACCCCCTACTTTTGTTAGTAACCAAAAAAATCCAAAGTCTTTTTTTATACCTAACCTACCTTAAAACCAACCCTTTGGTCAATCCTTAAAAGTTATGTAAAATAATTAGCTAACCAGATGGGTATGTACACACACAGGGAGTAGAATATCAAAAGAAGACAGGTGCACATTTACAACACTTAGAGAACCAAATATGACAAATTTGCGCAAGTCTAAGTAATGTAAAAACCCAATTATCTAGGAAATTGCCAACTCAACCCACCCAAGGACTAAAGAAAGTGCTAGCACAATATTATTTAGGAATGGAAAACACTAAAAATTCACATGATTTAAAGATAGTATTTACTACTGAACAAAATTTTTTTTAATTATAAGCTAAAGTTGTTCCCTTGTAAACTTTAATCTAGATGGTTATGTCCCTTTGTTGTTACTAAGATTTTTGAGCATGCTATAATGGAAATTAAAATCCTACAAACTGACAAAACTTTTAAGGTGAATGGACATAAGCCGAAGTTGTTTCATGATCATGCTAAAGTAATGATGTGTGAAGAAATTATGTTGGATGAACCTTAATAGCGGAGGAGGACATCAAGCCAATGACATAAACCAAAGGTGCTACTTAGAAGGCAACCCAAGACAACAAATATCATATTTGAATTTTTTTTCTGTTTAGCCCATTTTTTATATAGCTATTTGTTTTCCCTAAAATAATCAATCAAATCAAATATTTATGCTATTTATCTATTTTTTTTTCTTGTCTATTCCTTTTCTACATTTAGCTGTTTACATTAAAGACAATGTAAAGGTTAAGTTCATGTATGCGAGGGTATGCACAAATTTAATTTTTATTACCAAAATAACCTTCAAAAGAATTAACCAAATTGTTAGCAAGTTGCATAGGTTATTTCTTTAACATAACAACTTTTTTAACGCTTTTGTTTAGTTTTAAGTTCACACTTAAGAATTAAGCCTCATTTAACAAATTTAGTTTATAAGCAATTTGAAGTCTTATTATAATTCTACATACTTGGAATTAAGGTCTAACTCTTAATCAACTTAACAATGTCTAGTATCCTTGGAGATTTTTATTTACTTTTGATTAACTGAGAAATACTTGACGTGACCTTAAAAATTAAATTTCCTATAAAATTGTTATAGTTACTAATCAAGTGCCCCTTTGAGACTAAAATATAGTTGTTAAGGGAACATTTAAGGACAAGGGACTAAGTACTCCTTTTAGAACATATGTAAGGTGAGAAGATAAACGAAGCACAAAGGGTAATATGCCTAATATGCTAGGAGCTAGTTTTAAAAAAACTTTCATTTAAGTCAAACTATGATGCTTTGTATTTAGAATTAATATAGCAACATTGCTTATAGAGTAAATTTATTAAGATGAGAAGCTAATGTCTCCAATGTTTGAGGTTAAAGTTGAAAATTTCAAGATGTTTGAAAAGATGTTAAGTTGATAATTAAACCGATTACGAATATGCTAAGACGTTATGAATTTCATAAATAAATTTTTTGATTTATTGTTCAGTTTTGCTCATCTAATTTTTTCTATGTGAGGTATAGTGTTAAATTAGATTTATATTTTACATTATAATATTGTTTTGATTGCGACTAAAAGCTAAGTATGAGAGAATTTGATAAGTAGAAATTATAGCAAATTTCTACATTACCAATTGGGGAAAATTGTTGCATTTTACTATTAATACCTAAGTTTTATGGTGCCATATTTTATTTCTAAAAATGGTCCAAATGGTATTAATTATTTTCTTTTAGTGTTGGGGGATTTAAAAAAAGAAATCTAGAAGAAACTCTTGTTGAAAACGAAGTTTAGCCTAAAAGAAAGTACGGAATTATGCAATTAGACTAATAGAAATTAGTCCAACCACCATTAGCAAAACAAATTTCATCCCACCAAAACAAGAATGCAGTATAGAAATCTAATGCATCAGCTTATAACCTAACACCAACAGAAATAAGCTAGACAAAACGATCAACAGTCAGAGGAGAAAATGTAGTAGCTAGAGGAGACAGCCCAAAATGCAACACAATCGATACCAATAGAAATCCCTAACCTGAAGTATCCATCTCAAAAAGCCAACTAAAACTCCATTCAAAATGGAGAAGATAAGTGGAAAATCATCAAAGATCTGGTAACATGCAACTTTTGGAGATGTTTTTGAGGTTATAAATGCAATAGAGAAGTAAGGAAGAAAACAACAAGCAGTAACTTACACATGAGAGTTCTAAGGAGGCCTATTCGTCCATCGAAGGCGGATGAAACTAAAGGTTATTGCAAGGACCATCTAGGTTGACAAGAGAGCTAAATCCAACATAACTTGAGCTAGTATGAGACTCGTGGAGGAAACTTCCAAATCTTGAAAGGGTTGATTCGATGTTTGTCAAGTAGAGCAAGCCTAATGAGTTTTCCTAAACTCTTATTCCCTTTTTCTTAACTTCTACGCTTGATTATTATTTTTAATTTTATTTTAGATATGCAATATTGACCATTTGGGATATCATTTTTTGGTTAATTAAATTAATTATTAAGTACAATTGACATTTTTGCAGTTGTTGGAATTCTGGCTTTTGATGATTCATGTTCTTATTTGACTAGAGACATCCTTGATTATTTAAATGTGATAAGTTAAATTAGTGGTTGATTGTGTTTCCTTATGCTTAATGTGTTTTTGATGCTTGAATTAAGTTGCTTCAATTCTAAAGAGTGAAAAGGGATAGTAGGAACCAGTTGGCTGGCTTTCTACATTTAATTTGGTAAATGGCTTGGATTATCAAGATATGTCGAAATTGCATGACTAAACTAAATTTTGAAATGTTTCTTGTTCATTTGTAAATATTATACTTTTTATGTTTTATTTCCTTGATTTTTAGACTGGATTTGAACCACATCCCCTCTCTTCCTTTTATATACGTATTAGTTTAGCTAAATTTATAGGTTTCATTATTTTGAATTATTTTGGTTTCAGATTTTTTCCTAATTTTAGCTCATTAATAAGGTTTAACATATATATGAGGATAATTAGATGAATATGAACAACTTGACTAAATTTCTTTTGAATCATGATTACAAGTGTTATATTTATCAAAGTTAAAATAGGATATTTAATCATATGTTGTGAATTTGAATATGCATTTAATAATCAACTGTATGTTCATTTATACATGTTTTATTGTTGATTAGAGTGAAACTCATAAATTTAACTTGATGTTAGTAACTTTGATTACTTTCATTGAGGTTTAAAATTGAACATAATGACTGATTCGCAATAAATTGAAGAGTTGAAATGAAGAATGATCAAGTTTATATTGATTTTGTACATTGCTAGAGATTTCATACAAGCTGTCCAAGTTTTTATTTTTCATTAGATGTGTTTCACTATGTGAGTTTAATCTCTTTTTAACTTAAAAAATAACATAGTTTAATGTATTATGCTCAAAAGAACTATGTATTGGATATTTCATACAAATATGTTAATTAATATGGTTATGACATATCTTGATTTTTTTCTTTTAATAGTTGATTAGTTTCTAAAAAGGTTCTTTTATAAGTTGAATCATGTAAAGATATAAATCTTGATTAAATTAGATGAGTAATTGCCAATTAAAGATTATGTTAAAAGTATTACAAAAAGAAATAGTAGTTGTCCAATTAAAGCTTGTAAAGAATTGTTAAGATTTTGGACTTGAAAACATGTGTTAGATGTTTACACTTAGCTGTCAAATATTTTATCAATTTGGCTAGAGTTAAGGAAGCAATTTAGATGTTGAAATATCTACTTAAATTGAATTTATAGGTGCTAAAAATTCTACTTGAACATGAGAAATTTTGAGTTTATAAATGCATATTTTAGAGTGAGCTTAGATTACTCTATTTGGGTGATTATACCTAAACCATAATAAAATCCATGAGTATTGATCGACACAATAGAGTATTGATTGACCCAAATAATTACTATTTTATGCTTACATGAATGATAAAATAGTTATTGAATAAACTGAGATGAAATATGTATGACTTGTCATTAACTTTGTTACTTACTTTTTATTTCTTGAAATCAAAGTTGTTTTAACTTTTTGTTTACTTCAATCTATGTTTAAGAGACCATTTAGTTCTTAGTTTGTTAGGGAAAAATTTCTAAAAAATACTTTAAGATTTGATTAAAAGAAGCTGAAAATTTGTTTATTTCAGAAAATCTATATTTGTAACAGCAAGGTATTTTGAGTTGTAAAAGCATTTAAAGCATACTAGTATAGAAGATCTGGATAATATAAACAAATTAAGTAGTTAATGATGTATGAGTATCAGTTTGCTAACCTAAAATTTTCATAATTGTATGACTTCACTTCACCATTAAAAAATTTATCAACATATATTTTGAATGATTATGACTTAGTGACAAAGAAAATGATTTCCATCTCTTGAATATTGATTGTAGTTCTAAAAATGTGTTGTAAGTTTATTTTCTTAATTTTTGATTTTGTATCTTATTAATGTGGTTAAAGAGGACATTACATAAGCTTTGACGATGGTTATATTTTGTTAGAATTCCTTTCATATGAGCAAAATAATTAGAATGTAAATATTTCTTTTAAAAGTATTATAATAAATAAGTTAAATTAGTAAATTAATTTTTCTCATAGGATCAACTCTTATTTTTTCTATACTAAATTTATTAATAAATTTGAATTTAAAATAAGGATTTAGATTGTATAAATCTTGTAGTGCCCCCTTACCGCAGGGTACACACCGGGACGCCCGTAGGTCATTCCGATATATAGCCTACGATAAGGGTGAGCTACGAACAATCACTACTGTACTTCACATGGCATCATAATAATAAAACATTAATATAAAAATCACTAATTTTTGAAACCAACGTTTTCCTCATTTCATTCATCAAAATCAAGAAGTTTATACATCTGTCATTTTGTACTGTCTGTACATAAATCCCAAAAATCCTAAGACAAAATGCTATATAACAGGGGAAATACATCAGCCCTAACTAGGTCATCCCAAAAGTCCCAGCTGACCGACCTGTGAGCCATGACTTCTCTTGCCAACAC
>JAOSBK010000193.1:16268-30897 GCA_027568895.1 Erythroxylum shatona
TCCATACTGATGAAAATGGATCAGACATGTTAACTAAGATTCTACCAAAAGGGAAGTTCGAGTACTGTCGATCAGTAGCAGGCTTGATAGAGCCCTCCATGTAATCGGGAGGGGGAGATTTGTTAGTCATGGGTCCCTCTTACATAGACTCCATGTCTAATATTGCGGCACCGAATTCGGCGCCGCAATATGCAGTCTTTGTTGACTTCAACAAATGCAGCATTTGTTGAAAAGAAGAAAAATGTCTTCAGGCGGTGGAGTGCCTATATAAGGCACTCCCTTCTTCAACAAAAATGTAACAAAACATACAGAAAGACAAAGAGAAAACAGAGAGAAAATCAGAGCACTGTTCTTGCTCTGAAGTTAGGAAATACATTTCTAAAGGGTTGGTGAGTGACAAAATAGTGAGGTTAGTATTTTTTAGGTTGGGAAACATCTTGTGAGTCACTATTTTGATTTATCTCTGTATACCCATTATTTGTAATAGTGAAAGAAATATTCTGAGTTTTGTCCGTGGACGTAGCCCAAAGTTAAGGGTGAACCACTTTAAATTTTCTGTGTCTATTTTGTTCATTTTATTTTTCCTTTTCACAAAATATATCCGCTGCGCCCAACAGGTAAAACATTCAATAAACACAAATCTGCTTCACGCTTCTTCAAAATAACCAAAACCCTTATCGATGGTATTTATGCCTCCAAACCTTGACCGAGTAATGTTTAGCAATTCAGAACCTTCAAATTTTCAATTATTGTGGAACTATAGGCTGCCTTATAATAGTCATGTCAATTTCTAATAAATCTTTTTTCAACTTAAAAATAGAAATTAAATATTAAATAGAATAGATAGACAATACATTATAGTATATAACTAGAAATAATTACAATATATAATTAAATAAATTTTATTAAATTTATTGTGATTACATACAACATAAAATTAATTAATTGTAATTAAATTACGAAACAATTAAATTAGCTGCATCACAATTTAATTATAAAAGCAATAAAAAGAGATCAAAAGGGAGTTTGTGTATTTTTTTTATATATATTCATAATGGTGACGTGACATAAACTTCCAGGTGAATTAGGGACGAAAAGCTGCGATAGGGAGTCGAACAAAAGCGCCTCTTTCACCTTGCTTAGCCCACTCTAGTCCGCACTTTTTCCAGGAAGAAGGAACGGCAATAGGTCTCTCCTCAGATACTGACTTTTTGTATTTGAAAATCTTTGCAGTGGTAGTCTGGTAGATCGGGCTGGTTGGTAGAGAGTAATGCTTAATCATAATTTCTAATATGAATAATGCATTAATTGGTAGTAAAACAATGCTGGAATCCTTTGAATCCTGTATCAACAGGTATCATACCTTCTAGAACATGGATTTCTTTCAGGCCTTCCAATTAATTAATACAACCGCAGAGAACAGTTTTTGCTTAAACGCTCGGATATAAAACTTTATAAATATTCATAAGTTGTAGTCATATGGGTTGGGCCAATAAAATCACCTTTCACCATATTAAATTCTTGTTCTGCTTCTTTAAAACTCCTCTGGCTTTGATTCCGTAACCAGAACCGCATGCTTCACTCAGATAAGCATATCATTAGGCCAACAAGCCATGGAACTATAAAGACTTCTCTAATATTTGCACACCTATAGATGAGACATGAATGCGAATTCATGAGGTAAAATGGGGGAATTTTGGCCATGAAGAAATTGGGATTGATCAGTCATTCAAACCGACCAACATTATAGTACCTTGCAATATAATTCCATCGGTTCGTAAAATAATACCTTTCGTTAACCCCACAGTGCCGGAAGCCTACCTAAGTTCTTTGTGATCTGTGTTCTCGAGTATTCACCTCAGAATGATTAGGCGAATGATAGTCATGCAATTGAAACAAAAGCATGTGAACCAAACATTTACATCAATCTCAGGCATTCAACAAAAGTTTGATATACTGCACTCAGCACAAACACAGTATAATATGGAACAACTGGCAGCAACATGATTCAAGTAAAGCACATGGCCAATGCTGCCTCCAGTTTAAGGCACTATAATATGTATCAAATTCGTTCGGCTTCTTTACCTAGTGAGGTAATACACAATCAAGAATAGGACCAGAAAAAAAGCCACAAGGGTAAACATTCTCCTGCTCGATTTGGTTTCAAATACCTGAGGCAAAATAATATCCATGTATGTCATCCACAACCATTAAATGTTAGCACTTGGCAACAACACCAAATGTGTACAACAAATGAAGAAATTGGATTGCTTACCATCTTAAATTTATCCATGGTTCCAGACAGGATTCCTCTTGAAGCATCCATATCATTGCCCTAATTGTTAGCAGTGACACTTATTATAAAACAGCCACAGTGACATCAACAGAGTAAGATCAGGGCAGCAGTATAAATACCATTCTGTCAAGCATGCGATTATGACCATCCACCTCCTCATGTATGTCTCCAGACAGCTAAAGGAAGTATTAAGAATTGCAATCAGATTGGCATATTACTGCTTTCAAAAGTAAAGATAATGAAAAAATGTGGATTGGTATGTGCATTTCAGGTTCAATGTGCATATTATGCTGCCTTGCCAAGAGTCTATGAATTGCTGAGAAATCAGAAAAGAATGACTAGTTTGGGAGCATTATCAGAATCTCTTCTGACCAAGAACTAGCAAGATGTAATATTCACTTCTTTTCCTCTCATTCTACCTCAAGAATAGAGTACAAATCTCTTATCCAGTGCATCATCATACACGTGACTCTGCAAGACAAGATAAAAGCTCACCCGTTTCAAAAGATTGACTCTATCTTGCAATCCATCAAGAGCTCTTTCATTATCTTGCTCATCAATTTCATGTGAGGAGTATGATGACGAAGCCCTGATGCCACCCTCCTCGATTCCATCAAAAAGTGCTACTCTGTTGTTGCGAATGTCCCTGTACACAAAATGTTTCCACTAATTACAATGGCTGAAATTGAAAGATTAAATACTAAGAAAGTCTGTTTGCAAACTACAATACAGCTGCCATACAGATAGGCAACAATTTAAGAGGGTGGTTGGATTGGCATTGAAGTTAATTAACAACTCGGAGAGAATTATATATATATATATATATGTCACTGACAAGAGGTAATCACCAAGTAATGCGAAAAACAGAAATGAGAATTGTAGTCAATATCAATTGTCTCTGACTAAGACCAAATGTCATAGAAAAAAAAGCAGCTGTACTAAAACTAAATCTAACTATAAGCTGTCAGCTCTGCTCCAGCCAAAGTTCGAAAGGTACACAGAGCATAAATTTTCTGGAAACAAAGTTTACTACTTCCTATTATACACGCTAGATAAGAAGAGGTATTCATCTTGAAAATTCAATCCAACTTGCAAAGGATCATCCAATATAAGCTTTCAAAAGTTATCTTTTTAGATCTCCAAAAACAGAAAAGACAACCTTGTAAACAATGAGGATAGATCTACAACAGGAATCATAGCAAGAACTTGTAAACTTTCTAACGATATGTAAAACATCAAATCTATATCAAAGATAACCACTTTGGTAAATTCAAAGATTGATGTGAGTCCTACGAAAACATTTAAGAAATGAAGTTTATGGAAATGGTAACTGAACTTGCAAGAAATGTAACAGATAAATAACCACCAAGCTTGATATTTGAAATTATAGCAAGTGATGAGTGTAGAACAATCAAATCTTATTATTTATACTCCTTAAACATTGAATTCATACTCTCCATAACAGCACTCAAGAATTCCGATAACACCTTTCCCCTCAATCAAAATACGCCTAACAGTTGTATCTTGAAATCGATAATACGGTTAACTGAAACAAGCAAACGCTATCAAAAAAAAAAAAATTCTACGGCAAGAGAAAAACCCAATTAATATAATAATGGAATTAACCTCCTCGGATTCATGGTTTAGAAGATCAGAGCACCTATATCCCAAATCAGCTTCTGCAAACAATACAAAAGGGAAATTAAGACGGAAAATCAGTAAAAGAAAAGTTTCCTTCAAACGAATAAACTGGCAGGGTTAGGCTTAAAGGAAAATCACAGAAACGGACTATAAAGAGAGTATTGAGATCTGATGGGGAGTCGTCGGTACTGCTAAACTCGACTGTTCCTTGCTGCGTAAAAATAAAACCCAACTAGCCCCAGGAACAGGAAGGAGTTCAAAGGCAAACAAATGAATCGGCCCATTGCCCATGGCCCGACCCGTTTTCCATATTTCATTTAATACGTCGTCGTTATCTTTGAGGGGAAAAAGAAATTCTAGTTTGCGGAAGAATCCGACTTAGAGTGAGTTTCTTGGTTGAGAGTCAGAGACAGAGTCGTGGAAGTCGTCGAATATGGAGCAGTTTCTGTGCGACAGGTTGCTGGACTCGACACAACCCATATCGGAGCGATTCAGAGCCCTCTTCTCTCTCCGCAATCTCAAGGGTTCTGCCCCTCGTGACGGTCTTATTCTAGGTCTATTATTTACTCTAATTCTATACATGCTTAGTTGTTTTTAATGTTTTCCCTTGCTAATACGATTTAACTGCCTCAGCGGCAAGAGATTCTTCAAACTTGTTGGCCCACGAAGCCGCATTTGCATTGGGTCAAATGCAGGACGCTGAAGCTATACCTGCTTTGCAATCTCTACTCAACGATCTTTCACTACATCCCATTGTTCGCCATGAGGTTTTTTTTGCTTCCTCTTTAGTTTTTTTTTTTCTTATTTATCTAACATGTTGTTCTTTTTCTCTATTACATGGTGCAAGTTTTAATTTTAAGACGGTTTTTGGTACTCTTACTACTACATTTAAAGGCTGCTGAAGCTCTAGGTGCAATTGGGTTGGAGAGCATCGTTCCCTCTTTAAAGAATAGTTTAGTTGTTGACCCTGCACAGGAGGTTAGAGAAACCTGTGAACTAGCCCTCAGCAGAATTCATGAATTCAGTTCTGCAACTTGTGATGATGCTATGCAAAAGTCACCTTTTTTGTCTGTTGACCCTGCTGCCCCTGCTTCTTCATGTTCCTCTGTGGGTGAACTCAGGTTAATTTTTCAATCTGCAATTTACTAAATTAGGCAGGCACGATTTGAATCTCTTGTAATTATTTACCTGGACATGATTCTCCCAGTTTGCCTAATAATTATTCCATATCAATTACTGGATTGTTGACTGGTGTTAATCAATTTGTAGGGAAATTCTTCTTGATGAAGAGAGAGGCATGTATCAACGCTATGCTGCTCTTTTTGCCTTGAGAAATAATGGAGGAGATGAAGCTATCTCTGCCATTATTGATTCATTGGCTACAAGTAGTGCTTTGCTTAAACATGAGGTTTGTTAGGCTTTCTTGGATCAGTCTGTTCTTATGTTAGTTACGGTACACTGCTTCACAAACTATTATTGATTCTTAGTAATTGGTGGATTTTGAGATCAATTTGAACTAACGTGCAGCTCTGAATAATGCTGGTGGAAGCTCATGTACCTTGTCAGATGTCAATGGTTGAAAAAATGTTGTATAATTTCACTTCTTGATGCTTGTGGAGGTGTTTTTTTCCTGCTTTTACAGGTTGCATATGTGTTGGGTCAATTGCAAAACAAAGCTGCTTCAGATGCACTTAGTAGGATACTTAGGGATGCACAGGAGCATCCAATGGTTAGGCATGAGGCTGCTGAGGCTCTTGGTTCCATTGCAGGTATTCTATAATTCTCCAATCTACCATCGATGATCTCTTTTCTTATGAGTTATAATCAATTAGAATTTGTGACAAGAAGTTTCTTGTGGAAGCTGGGGATTTTTTTTTCCCTCTAGTCATGTTTGAAATAGTTGTTTTTGTTGGATATGCTATCAATTCTTATTTTGGTATGATTTGATTTAAAACATTAAAAAAAAATCACATAAATTGAGATGGTGGCGGTGACCTAGATAAATGTTAACAATGGGATTCTATTATATGTCAAACATCATTGATGACTTGAAATGTACACGTCTCACATTCAGAGTTTTCTCCAATTGTTAAAAGAAATTAAAATATAGGTAAAAACACATGAGACTGTCATATGGTTTAAATAACTTTAAAAGAATTCTCTAATCTTTAAAATTTTCAAGCAATTACTTATAATTTCTAATTTTTCATAAAACTCATTTCTTATTCTTCTATTAAAAAAATAACAGCAGAATACATGGGTTATGAACATAATATGTGGATCAATTAAATGCTACTGATATGACGATCCAATCAAACTCTTAAATCCGATCTGAACTAGTTAAACTCAATCCAAATCAATAATTTATTGTAATTAACTTACATTATTGGTTTAAGTTCAATTTAATTGATTACGGTTAAACTTAAGAGTAGAGTTGAGTTGATATATCAACAATATTTTATTGGTCCGTGTTATGTTCATGTTATGTGTGTTTTGTTGTTACTTTTAAACGGAAGTCTAAAAGGAATTTATTTGGAAAATTAAAATTTATAAGGATTTGTTTTTGATAATTTTAAAAATTAAGGGTTGTTTAAAGTTACTTAAATCACATGAGAGTCTTGTGTCTTCTTCCTAAAAGATATCATTTTCAAGAAGCCAATTTATCTTAACATTCTATCTAGAAGATTTACAACTTGAAAGTCACTTGGCTTTTTCTCGTAATTGGAAATTGTGCTAATAACTAGTGATTCGTTTAAAATTCTATATGAATTTCAAATCCCACTTGGCCGTCGATGAGATTTCTTTGATTGTCAAATTCTAATGAAGTTATTGGCTTAATGAAAAAACACAATCACTCATATATAGGTTAACATGATTACAAGCCATTTATCCATGTCTTTATGGCTTGATATGAAGTCTCTTAATTTTCTGTTGCTTTTATACACTTCTGCCCCACACTCTGCCATGCCAAAAAAGATTTGACCAGTTATAACTATTATGAACCAATTTTTATTTAATGTTGTTGCCTCCACGAATACTGGATAATTTTTAGTTCCAAGTTAAACCGTAACCATTGTATGTGGCATTTGAAACTCAACCTTGTTCAGCTGGGGTAATCTAATTTGATTCACCTTTGGCGCACTGCTAGATGAGCGAAGCATTGCACTTCTTGAGGAGTTCTCCAAGGATCCTGAACCTATAGTCTCACAAAGCTGTGAAGTTGCTTTGAGCATGCTTGAATTTGAAAAATTGGGGAAGTCCTTTGAGGTACGTGCTCTGAAGTAGGAAAATTACTGGGATTAAAGGTTAATAATATTTAGGAAAATTGACTTAAACTTTTCTGATTCCAGTTTCTGTTCATGAAAGATCCTCTAGTGGAATCCTGAGTTTTACCGTGCAACTTGATGCAGTTGTCTCAATCTTATAATGCATTTGTTAGTGGGCGTCCTGGAAATGAGAAACGTCCACTGGGTAAAGGAGCAGAAGATAAAAGACTAGCGGTGGGGGCTGGTATTATATTTTGCAATCTAAAACTGTATCAGTTTAGCCCCTGCATTTACGAAGACTTGGTTTCCCTGATATTTTGAGGTGTAAAAAACTTTCTTACTAGTGCCACTCCCGGTACCATTTAGATGTATTAACATTTTGGAATTTAACAACAATTTTCTGTAGAAATCTTAGTAGAAATTTTACTAAGGCGTGAGGTTTGGAGACGTTTAATACTAATTATCTTTATTCTTAACTAGTAGAGTTGTTATTAAATGACCCTTATGAAAGAAAGTGAAAAAAATAATTAAAAGATAAATAATAAAAACAAAACAATTAAATTAATAAATAATAAATAAATAATAGTAATGAAAAATACTAATTAAAAATAAAATATTTAATAAAATGATTGAGAAAAAAATTAAAAAACATAATATAATAATAGATAAAATAAATAATGAAATAAAATGAAAATAATAAGAAAGTTAATAATGGTAATAATATTAGTGGTAATGGTAAAGAAGATAATAATGATGATGATAATAATAATAATAAGTATATATATATATATATATATATACATACACACATATATATATACACACACTAATAATAATAATAAGAAAGTTAATAATAGTAATAATATTAGTGGTAATAGTAAAGACGATGATAGTGATGATAATAATAATAAGTAATTATCTCCTAAGCTAATTATATGAGGCAAGAGTTAAAAAATTTAGGCGGACAGTCATGATCTCTTAATGAGTAATTCTTTACCTGAATTTTATCACGTCAAGAGTTTTCTATTGTGGGTCATATTTTCGATAAATTTCAACATTGTCCTATCATTTTTTATCATCTTCCCTCAATTCTTTTTAGGCCTCTTTATTTTTTTTTACAATATTTAAGTACGATCCTTTCGCATCTCCTTACTGGAGCATCTTGGTGTTTTCTCTTAACATAACCAAACCACCTAAGTCTTGTCTCTTTTAATTTGTCCTTAATATTAACAACCTTCAATTTATCTCTCACTATTACATTCCTGACCTTATCTCTTTTTGTAAGGATGCACATCCAATAGAGCATCTTCATCTCCATTATCATTAGCTGATGACTATGAACTTGTTTGATGGGTCAACACTCCACTTCATAGAGCATGATCGGCCTAATCGCTAAACAATAGAATTTATCTTTAACCTTGAACGATATCTTCTATCACACAAAACTCCTAAATCACTTTTCCATTTAAGTCACCTTAATATGATCCCGTGGACTATGTCTTCATCAATTTCTTTGTTGCTTTGGATAATATATCATAAATATTTAAAACACTCATTTTGTACTATAACTTCTAATCTAATCTATAGCTCCATATCTGAAACCATCCTATGTCCCGAAAAGTTACATACTACGTATTTAGTCTTAGTCCTATTCAATCTAAAACTCTTTGACTCCAACGTATCCTTCCAAAGTTCAAGCTTGGAATTGACTCCCTCTTTTGTCTCATCCACTAAAATAATATCATCAACAAATAATATGTACCAAGGCACATCCGCTTGGATGTTCTTGATAAGCTTATCAATTACTACTGCAAATAGAAAGAGACCTAAAGAGGAACCTTGGTGTAGCCCAATATCTATATAAAAATGCTTTGTATCTCCTTCTATCGCCCTTACTCTAGTTTTTACACTTTCATACATGTCCCTAATAAGTTGTATATAAGTCATAGGGGCCCCTTTGACCTCTAAATACGTCCATATGATTTCCCTTGATATCCTATCATACGCCTTCTCTAAATCAATACAAACCATGTTTAAGTTATATTGTCTTTTCCCATAATATTCCGCTAACTTTCTAAGGAGATGTAAAGCTTCTGTCATGGAACTTCTTAGCATGAAATCAAATTGGTTTTTTGAGATAGAAGCATCATTTCTTATTCATAGAAGCATCATTTCTTATTCTCTTCTTGATCACTTTCTCCCATAATTCCATGATGTGCCTAAGTAATTTGATGCCTTTGTAGTTATTACAACTTTAGATGTCCCCTTTGTTCTTGTATAAAGGAATTATCATACTAAATCTCCATTCGTCCGACATTTTGACAAACTTAAGGATCATATTAAAAAGCTTAATCAGCCAAGTAATACCCTCTTCCTCTTCCACACCTCTATGAGTATCTCATCAGACCCTACTGCTCTACCACCTGCCATCTCCTTTAACGTAATCTTTTTTTTATAAAAGGTAAATATATTGAATCAAAAATATGTTCCCAGTCCTTGGGGCATACTTTGACCAAATTTTGTAATCATAACATCAATATTATCTATACATCCAAAATATCAAAAGGTAATTAGTTCCGTAGAGTACAACCTATATAAGATCTTATACATTACAGTTTTTATCTTAAAAACTACATCAAAGCTCGTAACAGAAGCAAAATCTAACTGAACAGCATTCCTAGTCTTCCATACCGTATAAATGGCACACATGAATGCTAGTAATGCGGCTTTGCTTCTAAGACGCACTCCAATGTAATCTTTCCGAATCCATTTGATGGCACTAGATAACATAAACATAGCTCGTGTCAATCCCAGCCATCCTCAGATAACATTCCAAACTTCGCCTATAAAAGGACACTTCAAGAACAAATGGTCAACATTTTCTGGTTTAGCATTACAAAATCTACAGTTTCGGTATATCTCTAAGAATAGTAAGTTATCCTTTGTTGGAAGTCTATTTCAAAGACTAAGCCATGCAATAAAGGAGTATTTTGGCGGTATGTATTATTTCCAGATAAATGACATCCATGGTCGACTAGTGTACTTGATTCGCAATAGCTCATAGACTTTCTGTGAAGATAGGGCTCCATTGATACATAATTTCTGCATCCCACATACTACCTCCCTACGACCACCCAACTTATCCACTAAAGTATTTCGAAATAGTACCATTCTCTTCAGTAGGGGTGAGTCTCGGGTGTGAGGTTCCTAATCCCATATTGATAAGCTCCTCAAGTATATTTCGTAAATCCATCTTACCCACACAAAAATCAGCTTTAACATGAATATTCCACAACATTTTAGACAAAAGCGTTAAATTCCATAATTTACTATTTTTGAATCCCAACCTACCCTCCTCTCTTGGTATATAAATATTGTCCCAGGCCACCCTAAAATGTTTACCACCTCAAAAAAACATCCTACATATAGAGGTTATCCTCACAAGGATAGTTGTTGGAATGAGAAATGCCTGGAGCCAAAAGGATAGTACCCCTTGAATGACATAATTAATCAATTCAATTCTACTTGCATATGAGAGAGTCTTACCTTTCTATACATTGATATAAGCCTCTAAAGATTTAATTGGTATAGAAAATTGGGCCACCAAGACCTTCATAAGTGCCAAAAGGACCCCTAAATATCGAACAGGAAACTCACCCATAGGATATTCTACCATCTGCAAATTGTCCTCCTTATCCCATCCATAAACCCCAGCTAAGTAAATACTGGATTTTGAAGAATTCACCCTCAGCACTGCCAACTCTTTCAATTCATTCAACACATCCACTAGTATACGGATAGAAGTAAAATCACCTCTAGAGAATAACATGAGATCATCTGCAAATGCAAAATGAGTGACACCAAGTTGTTGACATTTCAGGTGGAAGTGAAAAAGGAAGTTGGCGGTTCTCACTTTTAGCATTCTTGAAAGGTACTCCAAATTAAGCAGGAAAAGTGTAGGTGGGGGATCACCTTGTCTCAATCCCCGTTGACCTTTGAACATACCATGTAGTGTGCCATTGACCGAGATTGAAAAGGATGTAGTTGTTACACATTCCATAATCCATCATACAAACTTATTAGGGAAGCCTAACCCTTCCATCATATCTTCAAGAAAGTCCCATGATATCATGTCATAAGCTTTTGTGATGTCAATTTTTATCATGCACTGTGGGGAAATACATTTTCTAATGTAACCCCGAACAAGTTGTTGCATTAGAAAAATATTATCTAGCATACTTCTACTTGGCACAAAAACAACTTGAGCTGGGTCTAAAATTTTTCCCACAACCAAAGCCATACGCTCCGTCAATATTTTTGTGATCACCTTATATATAACATTCATACAAGCTATCGATATGAAATCATTACTCTCGATACTACCTTCGTCTCTGGGATGAGTGTGATGATGGTATGATTTAACTATTTAAGCATCTAACTAGTACTGAAAAATTCCTTCACGGCTAAAGTCACATCTAATCCAATCCTATCCCAATGTTTCTTAAAGAAGGCAGACGTATATCCATCTGACCCGGAGCTTTGTCATTGCCTATATCAAACATAGCCCGCTTGATCTCCTCATCTATAATCAGGGCAATTATTGTTTCATGTGTCTCCATATCCAAAACCAAACCATTTCTTACCACATTTAAGTCTAATCTGTTTAGTGCGGTTGAAGTGCCAAAGAGCCCTTTATAATAACTTACAACACAATCTGCCACTTCTTCCAATGATGTAGTCATAGATCCATCCTCCTTGATGAGATGAGAAATGACATTTTTCCTTCCTCTCTTCCAAGTTACTGCATGGAAATATCTCGTACTTCTATCAACCTCTATAAGATGCTTACATTTAGCCTTTTGTTGAAAGAATTGTCTCTCTGTATCTAGTAAAAATCTAGCTTGCTTCCTCTTGATGTTAGCCTCATGTTTCAGTGAGAAAGGCCTTATACATGAGTTGAAAATTCTCTTATGCCTTTTGAGCCTTGCTAGATATGTGAGCATATGCTTAAGAATTTAGAGCTTTCAAAAGGTACTTTAATGCCTTTAACTTTATACAAAGAATGTATTGAGTTGTCCTAACTACTACCATCTCCCAACTATTGGATACTATGTCCTAAGATTTAGGGTGGTTAAGCCACATATTAAAGAACTTAAAGGGTTTGTTACCTCGAGAGTCTAATTGATTGAAGGCCAACATTATAGGTCAATGGTCAAAATCTACTAGCATATCTAATAAATGAGTTGAACAAGCATCACCCAAAGATCCCCTTGCTTGGCTGAGGAGGACCCGACCCAATTTAGCCCATAGATGATTTTTGTGCCAAGTAAAAAACTCCCCCTAAATGAAGCATCTTTCAGGCCAAGAGCCATTCGGAAGTCTAGCAAATCTTTAAGCAAATATGCCGAAGGAGGTTGACATCCGAGCCTTTCCCTAACCACACACACATAGTTAAAGTCCCCCATTATAATCCAAGGCATCAAGGAATCCAGACCCAGCCTTATCAAGTTCTGTCATAGTTCTCTTCTTTTTGTTACACTATATAACCCATAAAAAAAGACACTATAAAGGTAAGTTGAGATATTCAGTATTTGACTTTAGAGTGAATAAATTGCTCTCCCAACTCCAAAACTTGACAATGATAAAATATAGAATTCCATACAATACATATTCTTCCTCCTGCAATAGATCCAAAGTTGTGACAAGGGTCCCATCTTTTGAATCTAATTTTCATCATCAAACTAAGACCATCAGTAAATAATTTAGTTTCAAAGAGACACGCAAGCTGACAATCATGTTGTCTAATAAGATTGACAACATTATATTATCTCGAGGCCTTATTTAGACCTCGAACATTCCATCATAGCATCCTTATTTGCCATTTTGGGAGGGCCTCTCACCTCCTGTCCTCTTAATTGCTTCAGTAGTACTCTTGCCCACATCTTTGGTATTGATACACACCTGAGCTTGCACATTACCCCTTTCAGTCGTTGTTCTATTGGATTGTGTCATCACAACCTTTCCTTTGTTAAACCTTATACCATTCTCCATCACTAGCTTTTTCAGGATCCCCCTGAGCTTGAAGTACCTTTTGTCCCCTTACTTCAGTCAATGCCTCCCTATTCACAGTAACTTCAATAGTCTCTTCATTTATAGTTGTTACCCCCCTCATTATCAGGATTTACCTCTTTAATTGATCCCGCATGGACTCTTGTTTGTTCATGTACTTCTGCCTCCACCCCCTGAATGGGCTGATTCATAGAACCTCCATCTGCGGTAATTTCACCTTTATCTATAGTGTTAGCATTTTGTATATCTTTGGTACCCCTTACATTTATAGGATCCTTCAGCCGTTTCTTTTAGTCCTTTCTATGGATTTGCAATTAAAAGGATTGTGACCAAATTGTTTACAATAGTAGCAGTAGCTAGGAAAAGTTTCATAACTAACCATTTATGTGTATCGGGCACCCCTAGGCATCTTCGCATCAAAACTATTCACCAGCTTCCTTGATACAACAACTTCTACTAATATTCTGGTATAACCTGTACGTGATTTTTTACTAGTGATCTTAACCGTGCATAGTAGTCTTCCAAATCAAGATTCTAGTTTTAATAGCCCTCTCTCATTCCACAACTCCAAGGGAACATTAGGGAATTGCAGCCAAATAGGAACTTCCATAAAGTCTGGATAAGCAAAATCGTGAGGGGTTTGGCCCTAGGGCCAACCCAAAGCAGACAATATTTGTGGGCAGGTGGTCTGGGTTATTATAAGTGGTATCAGAACTGGTACTCGAACCGTTGTTCCAACTACGCTGGGCCCTAAAGAAGGTTGATCCCTAAGAGGGGTGGAGAGTGTGAGATCCCACATCGGTTGGAGAGGCGAACGAAGCATGCCTTGTAAGGGTATGGATACTTCTCCCCCACAAAACGCATTTTTCCAATGAAAGGAAGAGCAAAACTGTTAGGGGTTTGGCCCTAGGGGCAACCCAAAGTGGACAATATCTGTGGACAGGTGATCTGGGCTATTACAAGTCTAACTTGATTAAAATATCTTTACCCTGTTTAACTCATTCTTAATGTGAGGTCTATTAGGTTCTCTAATATATTAGTAATGATTATAAATTATAACTATAATCATAATAAGAATTAGATAAATGAAAACTCCTTTCAATTTATCTTTAATTTTCTAATTAAATAATTTATAATCATAGAATAAGATTAGTGTCTAGCAACGTGTCATGACTACCCAAATATTTAGGAATGTCAAAGTGGTTTTGACTAACCTTTCTATTTATATTTTTTTGTATAATTCAATCATTTCATTATATAATGTTTCGATTAGACAGAGCTGAAGTGAATCACACGTTAATACAATACTTATAAAACGATATAGAATACACGAGAAGGGGGGGTTGAATTGTGTATT
>JAOSBK010000193.1:42726-56331 GCA_027568895.1 Erythroxylum shatona
TAAGATCTTACATATATAACTATGGTTCATGCTTAAGGTTTCTTAACTTATCATCCACACATAATTCACATTTCAATTTCATAATTCATCTATAACACAATTCATATACAAAACACTCATTTAATTTCATTTTTATATTTCTAATTTCCACTCAAGGTTCGGGGTCCAACATAAACAACATTCATACAAGCTATTAGTTTAAATTCTGTTACTCTCTTTGCTGTTGTCATCTTTGGAATGAATGTGATGATGGTATGGTTAAATTATTTCCGCATTTGACCGGTGTTAAAAAAATTCCTTCACAACCAAGATTACTTCTGGTCCAACCATATCCCAATGTCTTCTGAAGAAGGCAGAAGTATATCCATCCAGCCTCAGAGCTTTGTCATTGCCTATATTAAACATAGCCCTCTTGATCTCCTCCTCCAAAATTAGGGCAACCATTAATTTCTGTGTCTCCACATCCAAGATCAATCCATTCCTTACTACATTTGACTCTAACTGTTTTAGGGAAGTTGATGTGCTAAAAATCTCTTAATAGAAACTTAAACAACAATTCACCACTTCTACGAGTGATGTGGTTATGAATTTATCCTCTTTGATGATGTGAGAGATAGTATTCTACTTTCCTCTCTTTTAGGTTACTGCATAGAAATACTTTGTGTTTCTGTCAACCTCTATAAAATGCTTACATTTAGCTTTTTGTTGGAAAACTCTCTCTGCATCTAGTAAAAATTGAGCCTGCTTCCTTTTGATGTTCACCTTATGTTTCAACTCCACATCTTCAGGCCTATTGAGAGAGGCTTGATATGCTAGTTGAAAATCCCCTTGTGCCTTCTTAACCTTACTAGATATGTGCCCATATGCTTTGAAATTCAGAGTTTTTAGAGGATATTTTAGTGCCTTCAACTTCATGCAAAGAGCATATTGAGCTGTCCCCCCTACTGCCATCTCCTAACTACTAGCTATAATATCCTGAAACTGAGGGTGGTTAAGCCACATGTTAAAAAACTTAAATGTTTTCCCTTGTACTTCTAGTTGGCTGATAGCCATCATTACTGGATAGTGATCTGATTATACCATCTTGTCTAAAAAATGTGCTAAACAATTATAACCCAAAGAATCCTATGCTTGATTAAGGAGTACCCAATCCAATTTTTCCCTTAAGTGATTTTTGTGCCAAGTAAAGAATTCCCCCTATATGGAGCATCTTCTAGCCCAAGGGTCATTCTGAAATCTAGTAGGCCTTTAAGCACATATACTAAGGGAGGCTAACATCCAAGCCTTTCTCTTACTGCACACATACAAGTAAAGTCCCCCATTATGATCCAAGGTATCAAGGAGTCTACATTCAACTCTATTAGTTTCTGCCATAATTCGCTTCTTCTTATCACACTATATAAACCATAAACAAAAGATACTATAAATGAAAACTGAGATATACTGCATTGGATTTTCATATGAATAAATTGTTCTCCCACCTCCAACACATGACATTGATAAAAAGTAGAATTCCATACAATACATATTCTTCCTCCTGTAATAGATCCAAAGTTGTGACAAAAGTCCCATCCTTTAAATCTATTTTCATCATCTTACTCAAACTATTAGTGGATAATTTGGTTTCAGGAAAACAAGCAAACTTACACTCGTGTTGTCTAATAAGATTGGCAACACTATGTTGTCTTGAGTCCTTGTTTAGGCCTCAAACATTCCAGTATAGTATCCTCACTTGTCAATTTGGGGGGCCTTCGCCTCCTGTCTTCTTTAGAGCTTCATCGGTATTCTTACCTATATCCTCTCTATTGTTACCACTTGCACTTGCATAATTCTCCTCTTAGTCACTATTCTATTAATTTGTGTCATCACTGCCTTCCCCTTGTTAATATTTTTGTGAGTATACACCTTCTGCCATTCTCCATCATTTACTTTTTTAGGATCCATATGAGTTTGGAGTATCTTGTGTCCCCTCATTCCAGTCAATTCCTCCCTACACCCAGTTCCTTCAGTACCTTCATTCTATTTTTGTTGTTCTCCCTCCTTGTCAGGATTTCCTTCTTGAGTGGCTCCTACTTGAGCTTCTAGTTGTTCATATATTCCTTCCTCCATCTCCTGGTTGGGTTGATTCATATCATTGCCATTTTAGTACCTCCTGTATTTACTGGGCTCTTCATCTGTTTCTTCTTAATTCTTTCTTTGGATTTGCATTAAAAAAGGTTATGACCAAATTGTTTAAAATGGTAGCAGTAGCTACGGAAAGTTTCATATTATACCACTTGTGTGTATCGGGTACCCCTAGGCATCTTCACATCAAAGCTTGTCACTGTTTGTCTTGACACATCAACTTCTACTAATATTCTAACATAGCCAATCCATGACTTTTTGCTATTGATTTTGTCCATGCAAAGTGGTCTTCGAGATCCTAGTTTCGACAGCCCCCTCTCATTCCGTAACTCCAAAGGTACATTAGGAAATTGTAGCCATATGGGAACTTCCATATAAAATCTTTATGGTCAAATGCAAAGCCCTGATAAAGTCTCTTAAGAAGCAAAGTCTTCTTATACAACACATATGGTCATAGTACATTAGTGTGATCCTCTTCTGTGTCAAATTGAAAAAATGGATTTTACGTTGAACACTCCATTTTGCAATTAGTCCTTCAAGTGCCTTCATTCCTGGAAATCTCCCCGTGAAGCAGTCTACAAGGCAAAATCCCCATTCTTGTTCAATTTTTATCACATCTTCTTCCCCCATGATGACTTCATCATCTACCCGTAAATAATATAGCTGCATTCCTTGTTTTAACTCTTTATTGTTCCTGAATAAGCTTACATAAGATGGTTTGATTTTTCCTTCACCCTTCTTGTCTGAAATTGGGTTTGACTTTTTGTCGAGCACCTTTGGGGTGCATTCTTCATTCTCTTATTCCAAAGCTTCAGTGTGTGTTTTCCCCATCTGTATCCTCATCAGAAGTGGTTGATTCTTCATCATTGTTAACTCCACCTTTACTCACCCCACCAATACCCACATTTGCAATTTTTCTTCGTAAACCTCCTCTATTGTTCACAGCACCTAAAAAACCATCCCATATTGTTTCTCTGCATGTATTATCCTTCTTTTCCCTAATTCCAATATCTTTTTCCTGTCTGCAAACCATAGTATTATGCATGCTTGTCACCTACACTAGTGACTGATTATTTGCTCTCGGCTCCTTACTGCCCAGATGCCTGACTTATAATGTTTCTTTTGCAACACCTTCTCTATTTGCTCCCGTAGCCATATTCATATCCTTTTTACCCCCCACATAGCTTTATGCTCTAATATCTTGCACTTCATTATTGACATTGTCTTCAGTTCTTATAAATGGCTCTCGATATCCCTTCGTCTACAAGCCCATAACATAATTAACCGTAATATCCTTACCTTTGTGTCTTATTCTTCTCACCCATGCTTCAGTGAACCAAGAAGCCAGGCAAGAATTTGCCCTAAAATGAATCTTAATAATTTCAAACTTTCAATAATAACAGAAAAAATCAATCCAAACTCATAGGATGAATCTAGAAATTTTGAATGTTGTCTAGTTGTAAAGTATTCGATACTTAGGAGAGAAATCGCCTAAGGTAAGAGAGCTCACATATGCATAGTACTAATAGCTCTTTCTTTCTTTTTTTGATGAAAGGTACATATTATATTGTAAAAAATCATCTGTACATTGATCTTTGGGGCATACCCAAATCATAAGAGTAATCCAAAACCTACATCCAATATAACCAATTCCCCATTACATCTGAAAAAGGGTAAAAGCATAAAATACATCAAATTCCCTTATACATCTGAAGCGTCAAAATGTAATAAAATCCATGGGATACAGTCTATATAATATTCTATACATAACTGTTTTACATCTAAGCTTATAAAAGAAGCAAACTCTAGCTATATGGTATTCCTTATCTTCCATACCATGTAAATGTTGCTCAAGAGTGCAAGCCTAGCAGTTTTTCTTCTAAGATGTGCTCCAGTGTAGTCTTTTCGGATCCATTGATGGCACTATATAATGAGGACATAGTATGGGTCATTCTTATCCATGCTCGGATGGCATTCCAAACTTCACCTGTAAAAACACATTGGAAGAATAAATGGTCAACAGTTTCAAGTTCAACATTACATAAGCCACATGTTCATTCTATCTCCAAGAATTGTAAGTTATCCTTTGTGGGTAGTCTATTTCGAAGATTAAGCCATGCAATGAAGGAGAACTTTGGGGGTATATATTGCTTTCATGTAAAAGCCATCCATGGTTTCCGTGTATGCTTGACTCTCATTAGTTCATAAATTTTGTGATGAAGGATTTCCATTTACATACAGCTTCTGCATACCGTGGACGACTTCTCCTAGGCCTCCCAATTTTTACCAGTTTATCTCGAATTCATGACAGTTTTTTCAACAAAGGTGAGTCACAATTATGAGGTATCCAATCCCAAATTGATCTGCCCCTCAAATATTCTTCATATATCCACCTTACCTATAATGAGTCTTCTTTGGCATGAATATTCCATAATACTTTGGCTAATAGTGCATTTTTCCATTTTTTTGCAATTTTTCAATCCCAGCCCTCCCTTAACTTTTGAGTACATATATTTTCCCATGCCACTCTAAAGTTCTTGTCGCCCTATAAGAACAATACAAATGGAGTTCAGCCTATCCAGGATTGTAGTGGGGATAGGAAATGCTTGGAGCCAAAAAGAAAGCACTCTTTGAATGACAGAGTTTATGAGTTCAGTTCTACCGCAAATGAAAGGGATTGCCCCTTCTAAGAATTGAGATAGGCCTCAATAAATTCAATAAGCACTGAAAATTGGGCCACCGAAACCTTCATTGGTGCCAGTGGGACCCTCAAATATTGGATTAGGAAATCCCCTAAAGGGTACTCCAGCATCTGCCTTAAGTTCTCCCTCTCATATCCATCCACCCCTGCTATTTATATACTAGATTTTAACACATTCACTTTTAGCCCTGCCTCCCTTTTCGATTCATCCAGCACATCCACTAGTATGCCTACATAAGCTTGATCGCCTCTAGAAAAGAGCATAAGATCATCCGTAAAAGCAAAGTGGGTAATACCTAGATGTTTGCATTTCGGATGGAAATAAAACTAGGGAGTTGTTGTTCTGTTCCCTAATAACTGTGACAAATACTCCAACCTAAGTAGGAATAATGCGGGTAACATTGGGTCACTTGTCTTAGTCCCCTTCAGCCTTTGAACATTCCATGCAATGAGCTATTTATTGAGATTAGTTATGAAGTAGTTTGCACACATTCCATGACCCAACCTGTGAATTTTGTAAGGAACCCAAAACTTATCATATTCTCAAGAAACTCCCATTCAATTGTATCATAAGCTTTGGTAATATCTACTTTTATCATGCATCTTGGTGAAATCCACTTCCTTGTGTGACCCCTTACAAGTTCCTGGGCAATAAACACATTATCCAGCATGTTCCTCCTTGGTATGAAAGCAGCCTGTGTTGGATCCACAATTTTCCCCACCACCATCATTATACACTCATTTAGAATTTTAGTAATCACCTTATAAACCACAGTCAGGCAAGCAATAGGTCTGATGTATTTTACTCTTAGTGCAGCTTTGGTCTTCGGAATAAGAGTGATAATGGAGTGGTTGAGCTACTTTAACAAGTTTTCGGTGGTAAAGAAATTCTTCATTACTTACAAACATCTGGTCCTACCCTTTCCCATTGTTGTTTGATGAAGGTTGAAGTGTAACCATCTAGCCCTGGGGCTTTATCATCTCCTATGCCAAACAAGGCCCTCTTTATCTCCCCATTATAGATTAGAGTACCTAATACTTCCCATGCGTGCTCATCTGGGATCAGTCCACTCCTTACAACATCTACATCTAGACTGTGCAGAGGAGGTATTGTGTCTAAGAGGTTTTGATAAAAATTCAGATAACAGCTTACCACTTCATTCATTGAGGTAGTGGCAGTTCCTTCTTCCCTGATGATGTGGGATATAGTGTTCTATTTTCCTCTTTTCCTCACAACTGCATGAAAGTATTTGGTGTTTTTTTTTCCCTCAGTGAGATGTGTGCATTTTGCTTTTTGCTGATAATAGTGTCTTTCAACATCCAAAAGAAAATCAGCATGCTTCTTTTTAGTCTTCACTTCTTGATTCAGTTCAGTGTCTTCAAGCCTATTTAGGGAGGCCTTATAGGCAATTCGAAAAGCCTCTTTTGCTTCCTTGAACTTGGTAGAGATGTTCCCATATGCCTCCGAGTTTAAAGATTTCAGAGGATATTTCAATTCCTTTAGTTTCCTATACAATCCATATTGGTTTGTCCCCTCCACTGCCCTCTCCCAGCCACTATCTATAATCTCCTGTATCTGAGGATGTTTCAGCCACATGTTGAAAAACTTGAAAGGTTTCTTACCAAGCAATTCCATTTGGTTAATGTTCACTAGAACTGGGCAATGACCAGATTCTACTTTCATTTCCAAGAAATGTGCAAGGCAATTATACCCCAAAGAGTCCTATATTGGGTTCAGGAGTACCTTATTGAGTTTAGCTCATAATTGATTTTTGTCCCCAGTTTAGAACCCCCCTCTAATTGGAGCATCCTCTAGCCCTAAAACCAATCTGAAGTCCAAAAGGTCTTTAAGTAGGTAAGTGAGGGGGTTGGCATCCTAGCCTTTCCTTTGCTGCACAAACATAGTTAAAATCACCCAAAATGATCCAAGGCCTGTCTGGTTCCATATTCACTCCTTTTAGTTTCTACCAAAGCTCCCTTCTTTTGATGACACTATATAAATCGTATATAAATGATACTGAAAAGGAGAACTATAGGATTCTGCATTGAATTCTAGTATGAATGTACTGGTCTCCTATCTCCAAGACCTGGCACTTGTAAAGAGTTGGATCCCAAATAATACACATTCTGCCTACAACATTCGCATCCTCCAAATCTGTTTCTCATCATCTTGTTCAAACTATCTAAGGATAACTTAGTTCTAGTAAACAAGCAAACTTACAATTATGTTGTCTCATGAGGTTGACAACATTATGTTATCTCGAGGCCTTGTTTAGGCCCCATACATTCTAGGAAAGTAGCTTCATTTTTCAGGTAGGGGAGGCCTCCCCTCTCCTGTCCTTCTTGGAGCTTCACTATTACTCATACCTCCTTCCTCCTTGTTACTGCCCACCTGCCTTGTAGTTCTCTTCTCATTCCCTATCCTATTCGGTTGTATCATGACTGCCTTTCCCTTACTAGCATTCCTATAATTTTGTGTCTTCTGTCATACCCCCTCATTGAAGCTATCCGAGGTTGACATATTATGACCCTTTAATCTAATGATATCTCCCTTACTTTCCATTCCTTTAGTACAAACTTCCTTCTGTAGTTGCTGTTCTCCCTCCCTGGTAGGAATTGCCTCTTGAGCCCCTCTCTCTTAAGCTTTTGATTATTCTAGAAGTCCCTTTTTTGTTTCTTGATTAGACTGGTTCCTCTCCCTACCTTCCTCAACAATTTCAGTATCACCTGTAATTATAGTGTCTCTCTTCTGTTGCTTCTTGTTTTTTCCCTTACAATCAAAAGTGTTGTGACCAAATATCTTATTGTGGCTGCAATAATTTGGGAAGGTTTCATAGAGTACCAATTGAGTGTATCTTGTGCCTCATGCAGTTTCACTTCGAAACTTATCGCAGGTATTTTGGAGACATCAACTTCTACTAGTAATCTTGTATAGCCTATTCAGGACTTGTTGCTGGTGATCTTATCTGTGCACAGAGGCTTTCCTATTTAGGAACCAAGCTTTGAGATCCCTCTTTCATTAGTTCTAATGGTACATTTGGCAGTTGCACCCATATAGGAACTTTCATGAATTCATTGTAGTCAAATGCAAATCCTTGGGAAAGTTTTTTTAGTAGCAAAGTTCTCCCTTGCACTACATACGGACCTCCTTCCAAGATAGGGGTACGATCTTCTTTTGCATTGAATTGGAATATCAATTAACCTTGGCTATGAGGTAGGATTCTGCACTACACTTTCCATTTCACTATTTGCCCTTATAGAGCCTTCATCCCTGGGAACCTTCCTGTTAAGCACCCCACCAGGTAGTAACCCCATTTGCTTAATTTCTGATACATCTTCATTCTCCATAGTAACCTCATCTTCTACTTGCACATATTTAAGTTGTAGCCCTTGTTTTAACTCTCTGTTATTCCTGAATAGACTGACATAGGAAGGTTTAGTGTTGCCTTCACCATTCTTGTCTGAAGTTGGTTATGACATTCTGTTGAGCACCTTCGAGGTAGGTTCCTCTTCCTCTAAGTCTGATGCTTCTGTGGTTACATTCTCCCCATCTATATCATCATAAGCTATGGATGCATCCTCATCCCCTAGAAAGGTAAATATATATTGAATCAAAAAAAGATATGTACAAGGTCCTTGGGGCATACCCTGACCAGAGTTTGCAATCATGTCATTAAGATCAATTATACAACCAAAATATCAAAATACATCCAAAATATCCCCAATACATCTGAAATGCCATAATGATATCAAGTTCCCCAATACATCCAGAATATCAAAAAGTAATAAGTTCCATGGGATACAATCTATATAAGATCCGATACATAAGTATTTTAATTTTGGAAATTACATCTAAGCTTGTAATAGAAGCATACTCTAGTTGTATAACATTCCTGATCTTCCATACCATGTATATGGCATACATGAGTGTAGGTCTAGCAGCTTTGCTTCTGAGACATGCTTCAGTGTAATCTTTCCAGATCCATTTAATAGCACTAGACAGCGTGGACATAGTTTGGGTCAAACCCAGCCACTCCTAGATAGCCTTCTAGACTTTAGCTGTGAAAGAGCATTTAAAAAATAAATGGTTAACAGTTTCTATTTCAACATTACAAAAAACACACTTTCAATCTCCAAAAATAGTAGGTTATCTTTTATTGGTAGTCTATTCTGGAGGCTAAGCCATGTAATGAAGGAGAATTGAGGAGGGATGTATGTCTTCCATATGAATGCCATCCATGGTCTTGTTATTTGTTTTACTCTCAATAGCTCATAAGCTTTCTTTGAAGAGAGGAGTCCATTTACACACAACTTCTATATGCCACTCTCCACTCTCCTTCAACCTCCTAATTTTTCCACCAAGTTGTCCCAAATTGAGGCTAGTTTTTTCAGCAAAGGTGATTCTTGGCTGTGTGGTTTCCACTCCTAAATTGATATGTTCATCAAATACACTTCATAAATCCACCTTACCCATAATGAGTCTGCCTTGGCATGAATGTTCCATATCCATGCACTTTGGCTAGTAGTGTCGAGTTCCATTGCTTGCAATTTTTCAGACGAAGTCCACCCTCATCTATTGGAGCACAAATGTTTTCCCATGTAACTCTAAAATGTCTACCACCCCAAAAGAACACTATGCAGATGGAGGTTATCCTCTCCAGGATGGTTGCTAGGATGGGGAAAGCTTGGAGCCAAAAGGAGAGCAACCCTTGAATAACAGACTTTAGAAGCTCAATTCCGCCCACATAAGATAAGGAGTGACCAGCCCATGTGTTAATACAAGCCTCAACATATTCAATAAGAATAGAATATTGCCACTGACACTTTCATAGGTGCCAAAGGGACTCCCAAAAACCGTATAGGAAATTCACCTATAGGGTACTCCACCATCTCGAAGATTCTCTCCCATTCATATCAATATAACCATGCTAAGTATATGCTTGACTTTGACACATTTATCTTCAACCCTGCCACCTAATGCATTTTCTCCAACATTTCTACTAGAAGGCCTATGGACATTAGATCTCCTCGAGAAAATAGCATAAGGTCATCCGCAAAAGCAAAGTATGTAATACCAAGCAGTTTATACTTTGGATGGAAGAGAAACTGAGGGCTTCCTATTCTAATTTTCAACAACCATGTGAGGTACTCGATGCCAAGTAAGAAGACAGTGGGAGACATTGGTTTGCCTTGCATCAATCCCCTTAAACCTTTAAACATCTCGTGTAGTGACCCATTTATTGATATCAAGTAGGAAGGAGTTTGTACGCATTCCATAATCCATCAAATAAACATTATTTGAAACCCTAAACCATTCATCATATCCTCAAGGAACTCCCATGCAATTGCATCATAAGCTTTTGTGATATCAATTTTAATCATACATCTTGGTGAAATCCACTTCCTACTGCACTAGGAAGAATTATTAAGCATGCTTCTCCTGGGAACAAAAGTTACCTATGCTGGATCAATGAGTTTCCCCACAGCCTTCACCATACGCTTATTCAGAATCTTTATGATCACCTTGTAGATAACAGTTAGGAAAGCTATGGGTCTGAAGTCATTAACCTTCAATACTGCTTTGGTCTTTGAAATTAGTGTAAGAATTGTATGGTTAATCTACTTCAACATAAGACTAGTGGCAAAGAATTCCTTTACAGTTGCAATGATATCCGGTCCCACTCGATCCCTTTTTTTAAAGAAAGCGGCTACGTATCTATCATTCCCTGGGGCTTTGTCATCGCCAATACCAAACATAGCCTGCTTGATCTCATCATCCGTGATTAGGGCAGTCAATGATCATGGTCTTCTTGGTCTAATACGGCACTGTTTCTCACCACATTTTTATTGTATATTCTTTCCTAGATGGATGAAGTACCAAGGAGCCCTTGATAATAGCTTACAACACTCTCGACCACTTCTTTCATGGATGTTGTTTATGCTCCATCCTCCTTGATGAGATGGGAAATTGCGTTTTGGCTTCCTCTCTTCCAAGCCACTATATGAAAATATCTAGTACTTTTATCGGTTTCCATTAAGTGCTTGCATTTAGCCTTTTGTTGGCAAAATTGTCTCTGTGCATCTTGCATGAATACCACTTGCTTCCTTTTTAAATTCACCTCATGTTGCAACATTTCATCATCAGGTTTACTTAGTAAAGTCATATACACAACTTGCAAACCCTTTTGAGCCTTCTTATCTGGGCTTGAGATGTGGCATAAGCTTCGGAGTCCAAAACTTTCAGAGGGTCTTAAAAGCCTTTAGTTTTGCACACAGGATGCACTGTATAGTCCCCTCTACTTTCATCTCCCAAGTGTTAGCAACCAAGTCCTAAAAGTAAGGATGGTTGAGCCACATATTGAAGAATTTGAAAGGTTTCTTACCTTGGCACTCCTGCTAGTGGAAGTCTACTATAATAAGGCAATGATCCGAATCTATCATCATATGTTAGAAGTAGGCTGAACAATTCATACCTGATGCTCCTCAAGCTTGATTTATAAGTACCCTATCTAGTTTTTCCCATAAATTATTTTTATTCCATGTGAAGAACTACCTTCTAAATGGAGTATCTTCTAATCCCGGGGTCATTCAGAAATTTTGTAGGTCTTTGAGCAAGTAGGTTGAGGGTGGTTGGCAACCAAGTCTTTCATTAGCAGTACAAACACAATTGAAATCCCCCATTAGTATCCATGGCATCAATGGATCCGAAGCTTTCTCTATCAGATGTTGCCATAAATCCCTTCTTTTAGTCATACTATAAAGCCCATCTAGAAATGTCACTAGGAATTGCATCTGAGATGTTCAACACTTCACACTGTATTGAACAAATTGTTCTCCCTATACCAACACATGGCATTGATAAAAGAAAGGGTTCCAAGCAATAGCAATTCGTCCTCATACAATAGAATCAAAATTATGACTATATTCCATCCCTGGAACTTATTTGTCATCGTGATACCTGAACCATCTAGAGATAATTTTGTTTTAAGAAAGCAAGAAAAATTACAGTTATTTTTTCTAATAAAGTTAGCAACACTATATTGTCTAGAAGCCTTATTTGGGCCTCGGACGTTCCAACACAACATCTTCATTTTCTAATTTATAAGGGTCTTTCCACTCTTGGTCTCTTTGTTCCTTTGACAGTACACTTTTCCTTCACTTCGCTATTTACACCCATATTGGCTTCCACATTATCGCCTTTAATCATTCCTCTGTTGGATGTCATCACGGCCTTACTTGTGTTATTATTTTTATAGTTTTACACCTTCTGCCATTCACTTCCACTGACTGATCTTGGCTCCCTTTGGGTCTATATAGGTTTAGGTCCCCTTGTTTCATTTTCTGCCTCACTGTTCAAAGTAGTTACCTTTCTCCCTTTTGTCTGTGTTTGTTGTCCACTTTTTTGTTCTAGATTTATCATATTATTTGGTCTCAAGTGGCCTCTCATTTGTTCAAGAATCTCAACTTCTATCCCCTGCTTGGTTTGATTCTTAGAGTCTCCATCCTTATTGACTTCACCTTTGTCTAGTGAGTTGCCATCTATTATGCCTCTCATTGTTGTAGTTTCCTTCGGTTGCTTCTTATTGATTCTTCTAATGGCTTTACATTCAAAAGGGTTATGCCTGAATTGCTTGCAATGGCAGCAGTAACATGGGAAAGTCTCATAGATCACCATTTGAGTGTATCTACCACCCCAGCATCTTAACATTGAAACTAGTCATTGGCTTTTTTGGTACATCCACTTCGACCAAAATTCTTGCATACCTGATTCTTGATTTCTTACTTGTTATCTTGTTTATGTAAATTAGTTTTCCAACTTGGGATCCTCGCTTGGACAACCTTTTTCATTCCACAACTCCAAAGGGACATTTGAAAATTGCAACCAAATTGAGACTTCCATGAAATCTTGGTAATTAAAAACAAATCCTTGAGTGAGTTTTTTGGGTAGTATGGTCTTCCTATATAGGACGTATGGTCCCCCTACCAACACATTCAGTTGGTCTTCTTCTGTATCAAATCGGAAAACTATCCAACCTTGGTCATACAACAGTATTCAACAATGCACTCCCCATTTTGCAATCAGACCTTACAATGTTTTCATTCCCAGGAATCTACCCGTAAAGCATCCTACAAGGCAATAACCCCATTCTTGTTCAATTTTTATGATGTCCTCTTCCTCATAGTGACTTCATCATCAACCTGTAGATATTCTAGTTGCATCCCTTGTTTCAGCTCTCGGTTGTTTCTGAATAGACTTACATATGAAGCCATGTTTTTTCCTTCTTCACTGTCTACACAAACTGGAGTTGGCATTTTGTCGAACACCTTCTGTGTGACTTCATCCTCTTCTGAACCATCGGAGTCTGTTGAGTCTACACTCCCCACATTAGTATTACCTTCTTCATCAGACATAGAGGACTCCTCATCCTCCATTCCACCTTTGTTCATCACCCTCGAACCCACATTGGTTGTTTTTCTCATAGCCACATCTTCATTATTCTCAATAACCAAAGCTCCTAATCTGACCCCTTATGTTTCCAGCTGCCTGCCTTGTACTATACCTCTTCTTACCCCTGCACTGCTTACCCCTTCAACCATATTCAATTTATGTATGCCATCTGTCATCAATTGCTCACTCACCTTTCTCATCGAAGTTTGACTATACTCCCCTCCTCCTAGTCATCATTGTTGGGCGCCGTTTCTGGAACCCAACCCTCAAACGGAACCATAAGACGTGAACGCATTCCAATGAGGTCTCCTTAACCATCATCGATTTTTTT
>JAOSBK010000193.1:56431-70771 GCA_027568895.1 Erythroxylum shatona
AAGAATTCTTCTTTTCTTTACACATGAATAATCATCAAATTTTCTCATTTCATATTTCTACATTCCAAGAAAAGTTCAGGGTCTAACAATCATTGCCTATGTTGGCAGGTTTGCTTGAGTGCATTCCCTCTGCCTACAATCCCAACACATAATCTGTAGTGATGTCCTTTCCCTTATATGTTTTCTTCTTCTTTCGTATATTGCCAGAGTACCTATAAGCCCAGTCTGACGATTTACCCTAAACTAATCACTTCTGAATTTTTCCATTGTATTAAGAGTAGCCAGCAGACTCAGATTCAAAATTCACTAACTCACAAGAAATTACACAAGAAGGTTGCATGTAATCTGGTCATGATGTGTGTGGTACTTAGGAGAAAAATCGCCTAAAGTGAGAAGCTCACCACTGCACTTACTGATAGCTCTTTCCTTTTTTTGATACAAGGTAAATGGTATATTGCATCAAAATTATATGTATATAGATCTTTGGGGCATACCCTAATCCATTGTGTTATCCAAAACCTACATCATTATAACCACTTCCCTATTACATCCAAAATGAGGCTATAAATAAAGATACTTTTAGTTCCCTACTACACCCAAAAAGAGACTAGAAACAAAAATACATCAACTAAGGCAAATTCCATATCCCTTAATACATCCAAAAAAGGCTATAAGCAAATTACATCAAGATCCTTTATACAACCAAAGTATCAAAATGTAATAAGATCCATAGGGTACAATCTCTATAAGATTCTATACATAACTGTTTTAATTTTGATAACTATATCTAAGCTCATGGCAAAAGCAGACTCTAACTGTATAACATTCCTGGTCTTCCATATCATATATATGGTATATATGAATGCAAGTCTATCGGCTTTGCTTCTAAGATGTGCTCCAGTGTAGTCTTTCTAGATCCATCTGATGGCACTAGCTAGAGTTGACATAGTTCAAGTCATTCCTATCCATGCCCTGATTGCCTGCCAGACTTCAGGTGTAAAAGAGCATTTAAAGAAAAGATGTTCAACAGTTTCTAATTCAACATTACACAAGATACAATTTTGATCTATCTCCAAGAAGAGGAGGTTGTCTTTTTTAGGTAGTCTATTCCGGAGGCTAAGTCATGCTATGAAGGAGAATTTTAGAGGAATGTATTTCTTCCATATGAATGTCATCCATGGTCTTCTATTTTGCTTAATTCTCAATAGCTCATAATCTTTCTGTGGTGAACATTTAGACACAATTTCTGCATACCATTCTCTACTCCTCTATGGCCTCCCAGATTTTCCACCAATATATCCCGAATTAAGGCTAGTTTTTTCAACAAAGGTGAGTTGCGGCTATATGGTCTCTAATCCCAAATTGATGTATTCTTCAAATACACCTCATGAATCCACCTTACCCATAGCGAGTCTGCCTTAGCATAAATGTTCCATAGCACTTTGGCTAGTAGTGCCGATTCCATAGCTTGCAATTTTTCAACCTTAGTCCCCCTTCCTCAATTGGAGCACCAATGTTTTCCTATGCAACTCTATAATGTCCACCACCCCATAAAAACACTCTACAGATGGAGGTTATCCTCTCTAGGATTGTAATTGGAATGGGGAAGGCTTAGAGCAAAAAGAGAGCAGCCCTTGAATAACAGTCTTGATTAGCTCAATTCTGCCCGCATAAGATAGTGAATGACTAGTCCATGTATTAATATATGCCTCAACAGATTCAATAAGCACTGAATATTGAGTCACTGAAACTTCCATTAGTGCCAACAGGACACCCAAATATCTGACAGGAAAGTCACCTATTGGGTACTCTACCATTTGTAAGATACTCTCCCTCTCATATCCGTGTACCCTTGCTAGGTATATGCTTGATTTTGACACATTTACCTTCAACCCTGCCACTTGATTCAATTTCTCCAACACTTCTACTAGAATGCTTATGGACATTAGATCTCCTCTTAAAAATAGCATAAGGTTATCCACAAAAGCAAAGTGTGTGATTCTAAGAAATTTACACTTCGGGTGGAAGTGAAACTGATGGTTACCTATTCTAATTTTCAACAGTCGAGAGAGGTACTCCATACCAAGTAGGAATAAAGTGGGTGACATTGGATCACCTTGCCTCAAGCCCCTTCCACCTTTGAACATCCTATGTAATGATCCATTTATTGAAATCGAGTATGAAGGTGTTTGAAGACATTCTATAATCCACCGAATAAACATTGTTAGAAACCCTAAACCTTTCATCAGATTCTCAAGGAACTCCCATGCAATTGTGTTATAGGCTTTTCTAATGTCATGTTTAATCATACATCTCGGTGAGTTCTTCTTCCTAGTATATCCCCTTACTAGTTCCTGTACTAAAAAAACATTGTCAAGGATGTTTCTCCCTGGCACAAAAGCTACTTGAGCTAGATCAATGAGTTTCCCCACAACCTTTACCATTCGCTCATTCAAAATCTTTGTGATCACCTTGTATGTGATATTCAGGCAAGCTATAGGTCTAAAGTCAGTTACCCTAGGTGTTGTTTTGTTTTTGGAATCAAAGTGATAATTGTATGGTTAATCTGCTTCAGCATTTGACCATTTGCAAAGAATTCCTTTGCGACTGCAATTAAATCTAATCCCATATGATCCCATTGGCTTTTAAAGAAAGCAGTTGCATATCCATCTGACCTTAGGGCTTTGTCATCCCCTATGTCAAACAATGCCCGCTTGATCTCAACATCCATGATCGGGACAGTCAATGATTCCAGAGTTTCCAAGCCCAATACCACACCATTTCTGACCACTTTAATGTCTAGTCTTTCTTGAGTGGATGAAGTCCCAAGTATCCCTTGATAATAGCTAACAAGACACTCTGCTACTTCTTCTATTGATGTTGTTTGTGCTCCATCTTCCTTTATGAGATGGGAAATTGCATTTTGCCTACCTCCCTTCCTAACCACTACATGAAAATATTTGGTGCTTTTATCGGCTTCTACTAAGTTCTGGCATTTTGCCTTTTACTTGTAAAATTGCCTCTTTGCATCTTAAATGAACCCCGCCTACTTCTTTCTAATATTCACCTCATGTTGCAACTTTTCATCATCGGGTTTACTTAGTGCTGCCTTATATGCAACTTAGAAATCCTTTTGAGCCTTCTTGACTTTGTTTGAGATGTGGCCACAAACTTCAGAGTTCAAAACTTTCAAGGGGGTCTTTAGAGCCTTCAATTTCATACACAAAATGAATGGTGTTAATCCCTCTACTTCCATGTCCCAAGTATTGGTAACTATGTTCTAAAAGCTAGGATGATTGAGCCATATGTTGAAGAATTTGAAAGGTTTGTTACCTCAGAAATCCTGCTATTTGAAGTCCATTATAATGGGACAATGATCTGAGTTTACCATCATAGGATTGAAATAAGCTGAACAATTCAAACTCAATGCTCCCTATGTAGAATTTATGAGAACCCTATCTAATTTTGCCCATAGATTGTGTTTATTCCATATGAAGAACTCCCCTCTGTATAAAGCATCTTCTAATCCCAAAGTCATTTGGAAATCTTGTATGTCTTTAAGAAAGTAGGCAGAGGGTGGTTAACAACCTAGTCTTTCACTACCAACACAAACACAATTGAAATCCCTCATTAGAGTCCATAGCATCAGTGGATCCGAAGCTTGCTCTATCAGATGTCATCACAACTCCTTTCTTTTAGTCACACTGTACAACCCATACACAAATGTCACCAGGAATTGCAACTAAGATGTTCGACACTTCACACTGTAATGAACAAATTGTTCTCCCACCTCCAACACATGACAATGATAAAAAGAAAAGTTCCAAACAATAGCAATTCATCCTCCTATAATAAAACCAAAATTGTGACTATAGTCTATCCTTGGAACTAGCTTTTCATCATGATACCCAAACCTTCTAAAGATAATTTTATTTCAAGAAAGCAAACCAATTTACAGTTATGTTGTCGAATAAGGTTGATAACATTAAGTTGTCTCGAGGGCTTATTTAGGCCTCGAACATTCCAACACAATACCTTCATTTTCTAATTTGGGAGGGTCTCTTCCCTCCTGGTCTCTTTGATCCTTCGGTAGTACACTTTTCCTTCACTTCGCTATTTACCCCCACATTGGCTTGCACATTATCACCTTTAATCATTCCTCTGTTGGATGTCAACACAACCTTACTTGTGTTGCGTTTTTATATTTTTACACCTTCTGCCATTCACTTCCACTGACTAGTCTTGGATCCCTTTGGGTCTGCAAAGGTTTACTTGTTTCATTTTATGCCTCACTATTCAGAGCAGTTTCCTTTCTCCCTTCTATTAGTGTTTGTTGTCGTCTAGGTTTGTCATATTATTTGGTCCCAAGTAACCTCTCATTTATTTAGAGATCTCTGCTTCTATCCCTTGCTTGGACTAATTCTTAGAGCCTCCATCCTTATTGACTTCACCTTTGTCTAGTGAGTTTCCATCTATTATACCTCCCACTGTTGTAGATTCCTTCGGTTGCTTCTTATTGATACTTCTAATGGATTTACAATCAAAATGGTTATGCGCAAGTTTCTTGTAATGGCAGCAATAACTTGGGAAAGTCTCACAGATCACCATTTGAGTGTATCTAGCACCCCTTGGCATCTTAACATCGAAACTAGTCACAGGCTTTTTTTCCCTTAGAATGTTGTGGAAGCACTCTCAACTTAGGTTATTTAAATAACCATTAAGTATAAGACTAAGTAGGCAAGTGACATGTGTCACTTGCCACTTGTCTTCTTCTTAACACTCCTAAGGTTCTTTCCAATTTCAAAGCAATTTCTACTCCAATTTCTCTCCAAATTTCAATGGCTCAAAGTTCATAATTCCTAACATCATGTATCTAATTTTTCAGTGCCATTGGACAGTCTTTTCTAGTACCGAAAACTAATTCGTCTGCCACTTGACAATTTTTTCGGTCCGGACATTGTCCCCCAAAAATTCCATAAAAATTTCTAAAAGTCCCTAAAAATGTAAAACACACATAAATCACTCCAATTCTATTTTCAAACACAAATAACACATTTTTCACAATAAACACATTTGCCGGGAAATGTCATGAATGTGTGTACAATCATGTGCATATGCAAAAAATTACAATTTATGTATATATGGAGGTCATATTGTGCATGAACATGCCGAGACTAGTTTACTCACTCATAACCCGTCCTAAATTACTATTTTACCCTTCCCATCGGTGATGGGATGTTACATCAGTGATCTGGATTTTCATAGCCTCCATGTTTAGATCCTTTTTTTCTTTAACCTCATTATTTCTTGATAATTTTCATAGTTGAATATGCTCCCAATTGCTTCCCACATTTTACCTTGGGTCTTAGAAGGGATAACAGATGGCTTGTTCCTATTACTCTGTTCCTACGCTGTTACATGAACATCCATCCATTCAATAAATGAGACCTATATAAATTGAATGGATAGATGCTCATGGAACAGAGTAGGAACAAAGTAACAGGGATAGGTAATCTGAATCCCTTAGGAGGAGGTTTCTAATGAAAAGAAATTGCAATACTATCCTCCAAAATCTTGTTGTCATCTCCCAATCTCATTATTTGAATTTCATTGGGGAAGTTCTTTGGATAATTCTATGCTGTCACAAATTTGGACATATCCTATTCTCTTCTTCTTGGCTGTATTCTTATCAATGCAAATAGGTCTTCTAATATAAAATGCTAAAGAACTCAACCGTTGAGTAGTCCAATGTAACTGATGTCGTGGATATTGTGAATTGTTAAAAAATTCACAAACAATTGTTATTGTTGTTACATGCAAACAAGTGTTAACCCCTGAGGATTCACAAGCCCCTTCTTCCAAAACTTCGAGTTAAGGGCAGACAATGAACTTGCCATCCAGCTTTTGGGTGCTTTGAAGGTAAGACTCCAAGTATGTTGATCACCAACCACCTGCTTCTAGTTTTCTAAGTTAAGGGTGTTGCAGGAGTTGATGATGGGGATCCGGGGAGGGGGGTTTGAGATGGCAAAGGTAAAAATTCACCTGTCTTTGGTAAAAGAGGTTAGCATTGTGTAGGAGACATGCCTAGAAATAGAAAAGAAATAGCGTTGGCTGACAATATTAATGATTATGTAGATTGCAATTGTTTTATAATCGTAGATTGCAATTGTTTTATAATCTTTAAGGTATAAGGCAAACATCCCGAAAAAATACCAAGTTGTTGTACCAATTCTTTCGGTGTATTTGAATCAAAATTATTAACAAACAAAAGAAGTCACCAAACGCAAACTACTCCATATAGCTTGATAGGCTTCATTGTTTTTGCTTTTCAATGCTTAACATGTCAAATAAAAGCAGCACAAAAATCAAACGTACGAGCATAACGCGACTATAATAAACATACAAAATTAGTTGTAAATGTCACATGAATGACTTTATTCATATTCTTTGCGCATTACTCCATCAAACGCCTGAGCTGGTGGTGCCGTCATTGCGACTCCTTGATTTTGTTTCTCCAAATTTGCATGCCATCCTGTACATTTCGTAAAACGATAACTAAGAGCTTAAGTTTAATTTATTGAACACCAATCTGCTGTCACCAAAAGAAATTAATAGGCAGACATGTCATTATAATCAATTATAAATTGACATGCATAAAAGAAAATTAATACACCTGAACTTAATTTGGTCTAAAAGATTTTGCCAGCTTAATAGAAAAAGTGCTTTATTTAGGACAAGATTCTAATTTCTCATTTACATTTATTATGATATAGTAGTATATATAAAGTTTGACTCGATATATATATAGATACGTATTATGCTTTATTAGCAATCCAATTCCAATCAATAAATTTTTAAAGAAATAAATCTCCCTCGACACTACGTAAAATTTGCAGTACATAATTTACGTGAATTTTCAAGTAAAAAGGCTTCTTAAAAGAAAGTATATGGAATTTCATATTGTTGATGCAATTGGAAGAGAGAGAAAATCAGGAAAAGGTCAACCTATGGACATGTCAAAGCCGCGGTTTTGGAGCTCCCGATACTCCTGACAGAGGGCACAGGGCTCGCAACAACAGTGAACCCAAAAATCTTTACAGGGAGTCTCTTCTAACATGTATTCCTTCCTCATTTTAGACCTGCTAATCCACGAGTACAGGCCAGAACAACCCGTAGCGCATGCAAGTATGGCAAAAATCCCTCCGCTCATTAGAGAAGCTGTAACCAAAAGATCAATTGTTGCAACTGGTCAATAGCCATTACACAGTCAAAATTAAAAAAAAATCTTTCAACTCGTGACTTTTGCCATATTGGACTTGTCTTAGCTTTCTGAAACTATTAACACCAATGAAATAGAAAAGCCAACGCTAGTTGAGCTGTACTAACTTTTTTTTCCTTTGTCTACGATATCAGCAATCCTACAAAAAGTGATGCATGGGCACCATGCTGTCAGGCAACCTACATCAAGTGTAACAAATAGTAATGTTAGAAAACCAGTTCTAGCTAGGATTCAAAACTTAGGGAAGTATTTAAACTTTTGATATAAAAAAAATCTAACTAGAAAAGCAATTTGATGGCAGAAATTTACAACTAGGCATATCGTCGAAGCAGTCACAGAGGCCTGACGACCAGGGCACCTCTTGTCCATACTGCAAATGAACTGGATACTCATTGTTTGCGACTACTGGAACACCAGTTACTGGATGCTGCTCTAATGTAGTATGATGCATTGTGATTTGTACTATGAAACTTGACAAGAAGAACTTTAAACGATGATATTGCTATTACTCGTGGTAGGATTTGATTAGCGCTGGCCACGGAACATGATATATATACATACAACGCCGCGTAACATGACTTCCCAAGATACACATACAACGCCGCATAACATGACTGCCCAAGATAGGAAACCTGATAATATCAATATTTAATACAACTGTTGATTAGTAGTCACCAATATTTTTCAATTATACATGTCCAACTTCAAAGAATATATCTGTATGATAATCCTTAAAAGATAGATAAATATTTCGGTAATGAATTAAAATAAAAACACGAAGAGAAAATTCTCCCCATAAAGTCCACGACTAGTACTTGTTTTGGTACGTCAATATTTACAATGAGAATTGTAAACAACAAACTGAATGCGTTCAGATTATTGTTTTCATTCAGCCTCATTTTAAGTATTCTCTTACATTTTGATGTTCGCGGATCTAACCACAGAAAAAGGAAATGAAAAAAGATGTAGATCATTCATAAAGAAAAAGGCTCACAGCCTATATTATCGTAAAGATTCACGTGGAAGTCACATCCTACGCATGCATAAGTCTCATTTAGAAATGAATTTGATGCTTAATTAGTTTAATTACTCTCCATAAAATAATTAAGCAAACAAGGAGAAAAGCATTACAAGATGCAATTGAAATTTGAAGATGAAATTAGATGCCACTTGCACCATTGGGAATGGGAAGTCAAGGTTTCAACTTTTAGCCGCCAGTCTAGATCCGCAATTAAAACGAGTTTTGTTTCTTTGATTCGTCACTTTTGTCCGAGTCTTCAACCAGCCAGTCAAACAGGTAGACTAATATTTGAAACACGATCTTGGGCTTTTTAATTGTTTTTGAAGTTGAACTAGAGTCGAACTCTTATTGAGCCCAAGTTTTATTAGCAAATTATAAGCTTAATACATCTATAAAAGATTAATAAAAGAACTTATGAATTATTTTGAATCGAATAAAACAATAATATTCGATAGAAATCCGAGGAGAGATTCAATTAATGCAACGTTATCCTTAATTAGTAAAGAGACTACTTTCAAAATTATTTTGAATGGGATATATAACAAAATTTTTAAACAAGGTAACAATAAGTTAGTTTATAACAAAGGAAAATAATGTTATATCGAATTTATAACAAAGGAATATAATTTATTTTAGGAGAAAAAGTCAAAAATTATTAATTTTGTGGCACTAAACGATTGTTTGAAACAAAACTTTTACATGTGGTACTTGACATCCAAGTACATAAATTAAATAATAATTTTGAGGACATTTTCTTTATCTAGTTGTTATTTTATTTTGAATAATTGTTTGTGAATGGTAATAATATTTTAAAAAATCGCTCATCTAACCAAATATTAGATTCAGAAATCGTTTTCACATCATTGCAATTCAAGCAAATATGAGCGTAGCCATAATTGACTGGACTCAACATGCCCAATAGCAGTTATTATAATGTCAAAAATCACAACATTAAAGTGCAATTTTTAGAAGAGATAGAAGTGATGGCAGTCCTAGGTTAATGTATAAATAATATCATATATGCTTTTTATTGAATAATAGAAAGTATATATGCCAGCATTTATAAATGAAAACCTATTACTAATTTTAGATTGTAAATAAAGTATCAAATAACTTTTAGAAAGAACGCCCCAAGTTGAAATTCATCATGCCATACTGCCAACTCTTTCATCTTTCACTTTGAATTAGGTAGATTTATATGCATAATAGATTAAATGGTTTAAAAACCTTACCAATCTATATATATTGAGAAGGCCTTAAATGACGCAGATATGAGAGAGTGGATATCAACATTTATACCGCCCCCTTAAGGGGTTGTTTCTATTTTTATTTTTGATTTTTGATTTTTGCTTTTAAATTGAGTAAAAAATTTTATTTGTTTGAATTTTTGGTTTTGATTTCTTCCTGTTTTCAAAAATTATGAAAACTATAAAAAATAGTTTTTGCTTCCTTTTTTTATAATCTGATTTACTATCATTTAAATATATATTATTTAATTATTTATTTTAATAAAGATATGAATAATTTAATTCAACGTTATATTAAATTATTCATAATTTTTATTAAAATAAATAATTAAATAATATATTTTTATAATTAAATTATATATAGTTAAATTTAAAATACATAAATATTCAAATAAATTTTTATTTAATAATTAAAATATATTTCAAATAAATATTAATTTTTAAATAAAATTTTAATTTTTAAATTATTTCTTTTATTAAAATAATATCATTTTATTAATAATTTGTTAATAAATATTATATAAGAGATTAAATAAATTTATTTAATTAAAAATAATTTATCTTTAAGTTTTATATAAAATGTAATTATTATCAATGATAAAAATATAACTATATTAACATTAACAACTAAACAGATTTTTATTTTTATTTGAAAAAAATTAAAATTAAAAATTAAAAATTACGAAAAAAAAACAGAAGTAAAACCAAACAATCTCTAAATTATGTGAAAAATACGAAGATGGTAAGCATCCCCCGAAGAGGCGGGCTTTGGTTAAACATGTAGAGGGTTGCACCTACCTATGAAACCTTCCTAAATGAAACAAAATCAAGCTGAGCACAAAATATACCGTAATTTGTAATTGCTTAATAATTCATGAACTGAAATCTAGGTCGAGATTAGGTTACTTAGGACTACCCTCAAGATGTCCACAAATTGAAAATTTTCACTGTAAATAGTCTCGTCTTTCTGCCTAACAGCCAGACTATGCCTACCTTTGTCCTAGACAGTTTGTTACATGATTGTGGATAACAGCAATTATTGTATCACCTTGGAGGCAACTCTTGCTGGCACCACTTCAGACCTCTTGCATTTGTTGTGGACGAATTATTTATAGCATTTCTTCAATATTGCAGGTGGACTCTCACTTCACATAAATGCCACTACAAGAATTCTATAGGTTACCAACAGAAAATATTCGTATTCCTTCGGTAATATAAATTTTTGACAGAATGAGACGACGGACAATTCCTTTGTTAAAACAATTGTAAATAAGTTTTAACGACAGGCATATTATGTGTCTGTCGGTAAATATACTAACGGATGGATATCACCTCAGTAAATTTGTCGATGGTCATGATAATTCTGTCGGTAAAGTGTTGTTCAAATAAATTTCATAGTATTAATATTACCGACGGATCAAAGAAGAACAGTTAGTAAAAATCATACAATTTACCGACGGTTGAAGTTGTTCCGTCAACAAACCGTAGTTCAGATAATCCTGAGGATTGCAATATTACCGACTGAACAAAGAAGAACGGTCGGTAAATATCATACAATCTACGGACAGTTTAAGGTGTTCTGTCGATAAATACATTGCTTTTCGCTGACGGAATATAATTTTCCGTCGGTAAAGAAAATTAAAAAAAATTTTAAAAATCCCGACATTAAATTTTATTTCTTGATCTTATAATAAATATATAATTTCAACAGTTATACATTATCTGTGCATAATATTTTATTTATTTATATATTTAATATGTTTAAATAAAAAGTTGATTGATGATATAAAATTAAAATTATCTTAATTGATAATAACAAGATTACAGTGTACATAATAAGTCTTTGTAATTCAAAACAAATGACTATAACAATCCTAATGTCTTGGTGACCGCGGGTGCTCTGAGATGCTATCCCTCGCTTTCAACTCATTCACCTCATGTCTCAGCTGAGCTACGTAGTCCATTAATGTGTCCAATGTGGTCTGAAGCCGATTGACTTGATTGGTTTGTGACTGTCTACTAGACGCTGCTGTACTGAACGTGGAGGAATGTGAATAACATGTGTTTGCAAATAAACCTAGCCCAAAGATCCTTCTATGACGGTCCCTACCACCCACTGCATCAAGATACGTCTGACTCTCATCAACAGCTTATTCGTGTTGAGACTGTCGCTAAATGCTTTCTTGTATTTGGTCTTATTAGGAGGCAATGTTTATATTAATAAGTGATATTTATTAAGAATTAATATTAAAGCAAAAATTTCACATACATTCAGTTCTCCACATCAGGTATTGACGAATGTCACACTGTCATACTTCTTAGTATGAGTGTGCAAAAAAAAACTGACGAGATGTAGGCCTCATGCCCATAGACTTTTCCTGCATAACAATAAAACGTTATATGTGAAGTAGAATTTATAAAAATTTCAGCAAAATTTTCTCTATTTTTAGGCTATTTATCCCCTGTTTAACAAATAAAATAACTCAACATAACCATATATGACACCAGACATTTATACCATTATCATTATCCATAATGCACATATTTTCATTCCAACATTCGCACATCAATTTAAATTGAAATTCAGCAAAGTAAAACAATTAGAATATAAGTGTAAAGTTTAGATACTTACAAATCTCTTTGCATGTTTATGGTGGGTAATTGATCCTCTCGTATATATGAGAAGACTCTCTCCCCCCAGTCCTCCACATCTGTTGATCTTGTTACGCTCTGAAATGAACATTGCCTCATGTGATGTCCAATACCGCTGCCAACGACTCCATATTTGTTCAAAAATATAAGGCGATCGTACACCAGCCTTCTGTATCACACCAATAAAATCGTGATAACGTGTACGAGCTCGCCTCTCCCATACTTTATATATGACCGTATTGAAATTAGAATGCCAGAAAATTTCTTTCTAAAATAAACAAAAAAATTCAATAACTTATAATGTAATAATATTTATCTAATTATTGTAATAATATAACAATTACCATAACTTTATTTTAACAAAAATACACCCTTGAGTTACTTAAAGAAATGATTTTCTTAGAATGTAAATCAATGTCTATAACTAAGTATTAATGCTTCAATATATAGGAAACTTATACGTAAGTTATTATATTTGCCCTGATACATGTCATTCAATGTAGCAGCTCTTCTTATAGTAATATTATTTCCAATTAATATTTCAAGGTTATGTAACGAATACTATGGTATCTAAAAGGAAGTGTGGGATAAAGGTGTAGGATAAAGGTCATTATTTGCTTATAACTTAGAACTATGGTTTAAAGGATTTCCAAGTCTTATTGAGCTTCTTGCCTGTTTAGTAGATGACTCATTATTGGATATTATATCTTTTTTTAGGAAAGTGATTCCATAAGTCAAAGAAGTAACTTACAATGTCTAGATCCTCCTCAAAAGCATAATAAAAGCTCTAACATCAACTACCTGCTAAATTTAGTGGATTTTTTTATCATTTTTAGGATATAAGAGTTATTTTCATCTCCATTCCTATTTTATCTTATGATAATAGGTCAAGACTCTATCTAGCTCACAACCCATTCTTTATAAACGATCAACACATATTAAAATTAATTATCATATGATTAGAGAGACTGCAAAATGGAATCTTTAAGTTGTTGTCTATTTCATCATATAATCAATTAGTTGATTGTTTTACTAAACCTTTGGTTTGTAGTGAACTTCATGCAAAAATGTCCAAACTAAGTATGTACAATATAATAATTCTTTAAGAATTCTCAATTGTTAACAATTATTAAAGGTTGCATGACTAGAAGAAGAAATTACCTTTCTATCGAACAAGACAAGCTTTTCAAGACGGGTGTCATTTGGAGGGGTTTAACTAATATATTCTCTTCATTATAGTAGAGACAACACAATCCTTATTTATCCAACCTAATCTTCTACTTCAACAATTTCTCTTTTGTAAACGCAACCTTGATCTAGAAAAATTGATGACAGTTGACCCACCAACGGTTCACTTCCTGCATATGTACTGACCCACAATAGTTCATCAAATACATTCGTCAAGATTAAAGAGACAACAAAAGTCATTCACCATACAATCAATTAAAAGAAACAGCAATATTGAAAAAAACAAATAAATGCCCAAATGGGATCTTGTCTTTCAATATAAACATCTATATATTCCATTACTATAATCAGAATCCAAGAATTGTGTCAAAATAGAAACAACTAGCAATTAAAAAGGAATCCAACGAATTAATTCACGAACAAAGCTTAAAGCTTCAACTTTCGTACAGTCAATACCTAGTTCAATTGTCCAATATATGGACAAATCCATACAACAGAATATGAGAGAAAGAGAACATAGAATATGGACATAACCATAACCTAAAAAAATAATGAATTTGGACAGAACAAGCAAGAATAAAATGTTAACAAATTACGTGCAGAAGTCAATTGAGCTTTAAGCACAGCAGATGTGGAGATGAATAGAAGGAACGACGGTGAAAAGGTACGCACAGATGAGGACAACACCACAAACACAGATGAGGATAGCACTGTAACCGATGGCCAGAAGGAAGAAGGAATGAAGATGCAGAACCAAAACTAACCTACGACGACGATAAGGGACCAACGGCGAGAAGGAACTGACATTGCGACAACAAACCCACGATAGAGAAGCAATCGATGATGCAACAACGAAAAAATATAGCAGGTCAAAAGGAGAGCAGATCCTCTGTCTACTCTTATTCTGTCTATTGTGTCTAATTAATAAACGACGTCGTTTTTGTAACAAAAAT
>JAOSBK010000194.1:8045-22833 GCA_027568895.1 Erythroxylum shatona
TAACTTCTGATTTTATTGTAGAATTTTACAAAGAATTTTAAAGATCTATTCAACCCCCCCTTCTAGATCGCTTACAGATAAAGGATGATTGGAATGACTAGTCTAAAAGAGCTTAAAGCTCGGAATATGCATAAGAGTCACAGGCTCAGTTGTTAATGTTCCTGGTATCCCTAAAGGGATACTAGACAATACCTGAATGTTGGAGTTATATAAATATAGTGCCCTAAAATGCAAGTGTATTTACATGTAACCTAATCTTCTTCAGTTACAGTTTTGTAATGAAAATATTTATTATTAATAAAACAAAAGATTTTGGTTTTTATGAGCATTATAGATCTAGTCAAAAGGTACCGAGATTCTTTTGTAAGTAATATACATATATATAGAGATGTATAGGAAACATGTATATTATTAGAATCTAAATTAATTGATTCATATTTGAATAATCATATTGGTTACTTGATTATGGTTTAGACTGTAGTGTTGTGGTTTACCTCCATATAAGTAAAGGAGTTTACTTCAAGGGAATGATGACTTTCATATCATAATAGTAGTCAACTATCAATAATGGCACTATTAAATGAATCGTGAATTAAGTATATTTTTAAAAATAAAGTAGGCCATTACTTTAATCTTAAAACATACATTTGAGCATTTGCTTATTATGGACTATAATCTTGATGAGTGGTGAACTCATATATGTTTCATTATAATTATTGATATGATCATAATGGATTTTTACAAAGTATAAATTCAGTGTCTGTATGTTGGAATTATTAATTGAAACATATATTAGGGAACATTCACTCAAATAAAGAGTTTATAGTGAAATCATCATTTATAGATGTTTTATGGAGATTGGTGATTAAACTGGCGCCAGTAGTTTGATGGACTAGCTACCTACAAATTCTTAATACCAAGATGAGACCTTGTGTGTTAATCACCATATAGAGTAAAACGGGAGATCTAGAGGGAAAAACCAATATAAGGGCAAAACAATAATTTTACCCTTTATTGTATGGATGGATATAATAAGGCTCATAATAGGATTTGCAATTGGACATCTTATTTGAAATATGTATTCTCATAATATTTAATAATTCAAGAGTTCAACTAATTGTCTTTGGTGGAATAACTTTTAGTTAATAAACTAGAATTAATTCTAATGAGATGAAATTAATTCTGGCCTTATTAGAGCTTGAATTATCTAAGTTTAATAAGATTCTTCACTTGGTTTTTTAATAAGGTTATCAAGCTAAGTAAGCAATAAAAATAGAGGTTTTAAAGTCCATGATTGAATGTTGGACTTGCACTAATTAATGGTTAATTAGAAGACCAAATGAATATTTCGAAATGGGCTAGACTTTGATTTAATTTAATTAATTAGATTAATTGTATTAAAACAAAATTCTTAAAGAAATGAAGTGTATTTTCAGTTTTTAATAGTTGAATGTACAGGTGCACATTTATCATTGAATTGCTAAATAAAGATGGTATTTATCATGCTTTATCATCATTAAATGGAGTTATGATCTTACCATTAAATGGTTTAATGGTTATCTTTTAATGATAGCATGTAATGTAACCTTTTTAGTATTCATTTGATTAAAGATGAAAGATGTGTATTGGATGAATCATCTTCCATCTTTCATCACTAAAAAATCGAAATTAACATGCCATATTAGGTGATTGGTCTTTTCATATAGCCATGTTAAAACAAATAAGAAGTGTCTCATTTATTGGCTTCTTTATGTTTGATTAAAGAAGGGAATGATCCATTGGATGCTCTCCCTTTCTTTCTTTTCATGCATAACTAAAATTGGTGTGTGTAAGAAAGGGTTCTTGCATTGTTTTGACCAACTCTCTCCTCTCACTTATGTATGGTCGAAACCTAGAATGAGAAGTGTCTCATTGTTTCCTTCTTTCTTCTAAGAAAATTCTCCTCCAAACATTTATTCTCCTTTCCCACTAAAAGATCTTGTTAACCAAGTTATCCAAGAAGAATAAGTGGTAGGTCAAATTGGTTGAAGATACAACAATATGGAGAGGAGGCTAAAGCTAGGGTTGGAAATAAAAAGAAGGAGATGATAGCACAGCGAGGATTCAAAGTTGTAGTAAAGGAATCGGTAATAATCTCTATCTTGTTAATGTTTATTATTATATTTATATCATATTATGTATAGATTGTCATGATGATTTGGATATATTGCTTCTGCTGCAATTTAGATTTCTAAAAAGTTTTGAAATTTACCATTTCTCCAAATATGGCATGCTATCTTTTTCCGATCCAACAAAAGTTATCAACCCTTTTATAAATCCTTTTAGGGATAAACAATCATCAATTTTAGTCAAAATTAATGTGCCTAAACAATTTTCCTATTAAGCCTCTACAACTTTCTTTTGTTCCCAACTATAAGCGTTGTGATCCTAAAAGATTATATTTAGATCCCCCATCATTTTGTTGTTCATCAGGAGAGATTTTCATTGTTGCTATTCAAATGCCATATGGTCTAAGACGATTGTTTATTAATGGTGATGAAAATCTGAGCATTTCAGGAAGAATGTTCATGCATATAATAATAATGTGGTTTTTACTTTGTATGGAGCTAGTTATGATCGAGAATTTAAAAAAATAAGAAAGGTGTTTAGTATTCAAGGTCAAGTTTATCATTTCCTTTATAGTTTAGTTTCAATAATTAATAAATTATCTAATATCCAACTCTTTTTTTTATACCGATGAGGAACTTAGAAGGACAAAGAGTTGTGATAAACTTCATGAGGATACATTAAAACTCATTTTGGTAATCTTAGAACATAATCCCTATGTTAAGTTCTTCAGAAGTCTTGGGGATATTCTAACACTTAACAATCATATAATAGTTTTTGAGGTGTTATCCTTGCCTTAATCAATGTGTATACAATCTTCCTACTACATATATGGATTGAGATGGATAATGAAAGGGTTGATAAATGTCCACACATCCAAGCCTATAGTCATTCGGACACAAGCTGTAGAATCCAATCTTACTATGGTTGTTATAATCCCCTTCAATATCCTTTTTATTTCCTCGTGGTGAATCTACATGGCATCATGGAATTAAATGGATGTTTTCAAATCGAAAGAGAAACAATGCTCCAAATGAGGGATGTGACATTAATTTTAGTTCTTTTACTGATCCATCTAATTTGTTTAATATAGAGAATGTAGGCAAGTTTTTCTTTTCCTAATTCATTTTTATAGTGTTATCTATCCTTATGCTTTTATTTATAATTTATTTGATTTTGTTTGTATACTTTTAGTTATTGGTCAAGAATACTGTGAAGATGGCACTATTTCTAATAGAGAGTATTATTGTTATAGGCTCCAAATAAGAGAACATGATGAGTCTATGTTGCTTCATAGCTTAAAGCTACTTCAGCAATTTGTTGTGGGTGTTTATATAAAACGTTTAGGCTTGATTTCTTTAGAAAGAGACAAAATGAGATAAGGACAGAGATATTGTAGGGTGTTTTGGATAGTACTGTCATTGTTCAGACTGAAGGTTATCGAATTAGCCATCAAATTGTGCTCCTGGCTTCATTTATTAGTGGTCCAAAGGACATGAAACATTGTTATCTTAATGCAATGGCTCTAATACAGAAGTATGGTAAGCCTAACATTTTCCTCACGATAACTTGCAACCCAATATGGAAGGAGATTCAAGATAACCTTGAATTTCATGAAAGCCACAAGATAAACCTGATTTATTGGCTAGAGTTTTTAGAGCTAAATTTGAGATCCTTAAAAATGAACTAATTAAGAAACATATTTTTGCAGAGGTTGCCGCATGTGTTTATGTTATTGAGTTCGAAAAGTATGGTTTCCCTTATGCTCATTTGTTACTTATACTTAAGCAACATTCTAAATTGTTCAATCTATAATCTTATGACCAAATCATATCTGCTAAAATACAAGACCTTGTTCAAAATTTGCAGTTATATTCTCTTGTCACTAAACACGTGATCAATGGTCTTTATGGTCATATAAACAAAGACAACCCTTGCATAAGAAATGGTGTGTGCAAGAACCATTTTCTTAAAAATTGTACTACTTTTACTGTCCATGGTGAGGACAGTTATATGTGTTATAGAAGGAGACATGATGGTCGAAAAGTAAAGATTTGTAGGCATGAAGTAGATAATAGATGGGTGGTTCCTCATAGTCCATACCTTTTGCTTCTTACTGATTGCCACATAAATGTTGAAATATATTCTAATGTTAAGCTGGTTAAGTACTTATATAAGTATATCTTCAAGAGCCATGATCTTATTAAGTATTATTCATCAGGAGACCACTGCTGATATTGATAAAATTAGTAATTTTAGGAAGGTTGTGGATTTCTCATCCTGAAGCTTTTTGGCGTATATATGAGTTTTTCTAACATAAATTAGTCCATTAATTTATGTGCTTCAGGTTCATCTTCCTGATCAATAGTCTATCTCCTTTGACAAAAATTTAGATTTGTTCTATTTGTTGAGAAAAGTTGACTTTTCAAAAACAATGTTAACTGAACTTTTCAAAATGAATTTGACAAATGAAAAAGCTGAGGAGATGAAATGTTTGCATAAAGATTTTCCAAAACATTTTGTTTGGACCCAAAAAACAAGAATATGGTCATAATGGAGTCGAAAGAAAGTTATAGGAAGGTTAGTTACTGTTGACCCTAAAGAAGGAGAGTGGTATTACCTAAGGTTATTACTTATGCATGTTAGAGGACCAACATCATGTGATCACTTATTGACTATTGATGGTGAAAAAGCAAGCTGTTTTAGGGAGGCTGCACTAAAATTAGGATTGCTAGCATCTGATTCTTATATAGAAAAAACTCTAGAGAAGGTTGTTTTATTTCAAATGCCATCTTTTCTTAGACTTTTATTTGCTACGCTCCTGTTATATTGTTCACCAATGAATCATAAACAACTTTGGGAAACATTCAGAGACTATCTTTGCTCTGATTACCAGCATGCTTCCTTCTATAATGCATTTACATTAAAGGATGTTACAAGGATAGCCCTCCAAGATATTAATAGATCCCTAGAGCAAATGGGGAAGAGCTTGAGTGATTATCTAGTATAGAAAATTTGTCAATTAAGTAAGCGGAGCAGTATTGCAAAACTGATAATTGAATCCAGTCTCATCCTATAGGATGAGGCTTCAATGGGAAAAACAAGAAGCCATTGAAGCATTTGATGACTTGCTCCAAGATATCATAGAGTTACATTTACATGTAATTCTTGCAGCTACATACAATACACTCAAGATTTAAGATCCCACTTGATTTTTCGAAGAAGAAAGTTTGTCAATTAAGTAAGTAGAGCAGTATTGCAAAACTGATAATTGAATCCAATCTCATCTTATAGGATGATGCTTCAATGGCTATGGCAAAGTGAGAAGCCATTGAAGCATTTGATGACTTGCTCCAAGATATCATGGAGTTACATTTACATGTAATTCTTGCAACTACATATGGAGTTGACAACATACTCAAGATTTAAAATCCCATTTGATTTTTCGAAAAAGAAAGTTTGTCAATTAAGTAAGCAGAATAGTATTGCAAAACTGATAATTGAATCCAATCTCAACTTATGGGATGAGGCTTCAATTTCAAAACAAGAAGCCATTAAAGCATTTGATTACTTGCTCTAAGATATCATAGAGTTACATTTACATGTAATTCTTGCAAGGAGAAACATCAAACTGAACCCAAGGCATTTCTTTCCTTTTCCCTGTTCAATTTTTTTTCTTTTTTTTAAAATAAAGGATGGACAATTTTCTGATATTTTTCATTTATTCAACTTTACATAGAAGCCGGTATGGTGTTGATTTAATTGACAGTACAAGAACTGTCACAGTATCGATTTTTGATGAACTTGCTGAAAATCTCTTACTTTAGTGCAGTTGAAGTTATACAGTATTATAACCAGGTCATATTTTTATACTTTTTACAAATAAGAATACATTTGATTATTTTTTATGACATCTCTATTATATGATTAATGATCTACATTTTTCTCTTTGGTAAAAGGAGTATTGAACTTCCTCTCGATAAGGTCCATGCTGAACTTAAGATAAAACCTTTCTCATTCATATCAAACATATTCATATGTAACTATCGGACGGAAGACAATGCTTCACTGTTATCTATTACCGCCAAACTGACGATGTTGAATTAGAGAAAGGCTCAACTTTAACTGAAAAAAGAGATAATAGCAATGTTGAAATGACACTTACAACTATTTCAAGTACCTGCCATTATTTATTCAAACTTTTTTCGTGTTTACATTTATCAAACTATTTCAAACTCTCCTTTTTTTCACCCCTCGCATGACAAATGAACCGTGTGCCAATTAGCATTTTACATCTCACTCTTCAAACTACTTTATAATATTTACTTCCAAGCATTTTATATAATTATAATTTAACAGGCACCAATTCACCTTTGTAGTCACTTTCATCTCTTATTAGTTCCTATGTGCAAATTATGTAATTGTCTATCATTTATTGTATTTATTATGTTTTTTCCCATACTTAAATTATTTTATATTTTCCTTCCACTTCAAATTAAACACCTACTCTTCCCAAAACTAACCTCTGCTCATATACTTTGGTTTTTATATTTTTAGAAGACATTTTTATTTCTTCTTCGAGAGTTAGACAGTATCTTGATAAAAAATTCGAAGAAACTAAACCAAAACTGGTGTCGACCTTATATGTTCTTGTTAATGACCACAACAAAAAGCCCAGTTATCATGAAATTTTCTCCATATCTAAGACAACCTAAGCATGTAACTTTTGCTAATGATTAATTAATGTTCTCACCTCATAAGGCATACTACAAACTTGTTAATGATTTGTTCACCTATTATTTGCTATTTTTCATATTTTTCTCTAATGATTTGTCTTTGCTTTTTTCCTACTGCCTTTTTTACTATTTATCATACCCCTTTTATGTAAATATACTTCCACGTGATCCAAAAACAATTGTCCAATATACTATAAATATATAGGCAACAACCTATTAATATTATCCAAGGAAATTCTATTTAACATGTTCTGGTTGAGCTGGGCATTATACGTTTTGGAATTCTCACTACGCATTTGTGCAGTGACCACTTACTGGTATATACATATGCACATATAGCCATTAAACTTTGTTCCTATACATATATACATATCACCACAAATTTTTTACTATATCACATATACACACATGGCCATTAAAATGTTTTCCTATATATAGATATCTGGTAACAAAATATTTTTCCTATATATATGTATGTACGCCTATGATCACTAAACTTTTTCCAATATATATATACACACATATGGCCACTAGTGTGTATGTATGTATACAAACAGAAAGTTTAGTATTTATGTGTGCATATATATAAATACTAAACTTCTTATGGCTACTAAGCATTTTTCCTATATAAATATGTACTTGACCAGTAAACTTTTTTCCTATATATCTACACATATGGTCACAAATTTTTTTCTATATATATGCATATGGTTATCAAATTTTTTTCCTATATACATACACAAATGACCACCAAAAATTTTTCCTATATGTATACACATGAACACCAAATCATTTTTCTATATACATATTTACACTTGGCCACCAAACTTTTTTCCTATATATACACACACATGGCTAGAAAACTTTTCATCTATATATATATATATATATATATGCCACCATAATATCTTCCTATATAAATACATACAAGGACACAAAAAGTTTTCCTATATATATATACACACATGGCCACTAAACTATTTTCTTATATATATACATAAATGGAAACAAAACTTTTTCCTATAAATATATACATCAATAGGCACAAAACTTTTTTCCTTTTTGTATACACATGTGGCAACTAGAACTTTTTCTCTCTAGAACTTTTTCCTCTCTCTCTATCTCTCTCTCTCTATGTATATATACACACACACACACATACGCATATCACAACAGATCTTTTTTCACATATGTATACACAAATGATCACCAAACTTTTTTCCTATATATATACACAATCATAGACACTGAAAAATTTTCCCATGTATATATATACACACCTAGCTATTGAACTTTTTCCTATATATATAGATACACACATAGCCACTAAATTTTTTCCTATGTAAATATACACATAAGCCCTTAAATTTTTTCCTATAAATATATAGACATGGCTAACAAATTTTTTTGGCCAAGTTTGTATATATATAGAAAAAAAAATTTGGTTGTTTTATATGTGTGTGTGTGTGTGTGTGTGTGTGTGTGTGTGTAAGTTGAGCTTAAGAAAACTTAAGTTTATTTATCTCTTAAACTCTTTTCTTTATAGGTTACTATTTACTCCCAAATTTCGACACTCATACCTTCACCATCCAACCACCATTTTTGGCAATCTAGGACTCTAGGAAAGCTCTCGGGATGCTCTACTAAACTCCTAAACTTATTTCATCAAAAATAACCAAGATTTGGAGGAAGCACGACTAGAAATTTTAGTCCATTTAAGTAAGTCACCAGTCTCTTATTTTTAGTCATTTTGGGGTGAAACTAATACCGCCATCATGTCTAACATCCCTAAAAACATAGGAAAGGAAGAGAGCCTGACACTAATTGACCCATTTTACCAGTGAACAAAAAAGGGTTACCTTTCAGCTTCAAACCTTCTCACAAACCAAGAGGGGTTTCAATGCAAAACTAGTGCCATTAGATTGCTAGAGGTGAGATCATCATTTCTGGGTAGGTGATGAAGATCACCACCTCTTAGTTGGCAATCCTCATGCTACGACAATGTGGCAATTTTCTAACTAGCCTAGAAATAGGTAGAAATAATTTTAAAATTTTTCAAATATCATGTGGATCAATTTTCATAAAAAAGACATTGAAATTCTTAATATTTTGTGAGATAAAAATTTGGAAAGGGTTATGCTCTTGTGGAAATGCATGAAATAGATTAAATTGAGTCGTTGTTGATTAGAATTGAGACCATCTGGATGTATTAAGTATAAATAAGGGTGTTTGGGTTAGAAATTGGTATACCTGAATTATGAATTACATTAGATTTATTATGCATTTTGCAATATAAATGTGAATTCAATTAAGCATGGACATGTAGTTTCGAGGCTCAAATTGAGTTATGGTTACTAGTATATATAAAAGTGTATTTTCATTACAGGAATGACCCTTCTTTTAGAAGGGAAACGCCCATTTTATAGGAGAAATTTTGCCAAATTTTTAGTAAGTTCCTTATAAAATGTGATATCGCCATTTTTAAATAAAAAATAAAACTCCTTAGAATAAATAATGAGTCGTAGTCTTATTCTCGAGGGAATCTAAAATTAGTTGAGGTTTTACATCCTAATGATCCTCCCTATTTTTCTTTCTATAGATCAATCGGGAGCATAACTCTCCACTTCAAGATACCAAGTTCGGTGTGAAGGAACGTAATCTACTTGTGAGTTAATATTTATAGTTATAAGCATACATTAGAATTCATTCTCATATTCATCATGAAAATCACCATCATTATCGTATGCACATATGATACTCATAACTATGGATTAGCATATGTACACATTTTTGTTGTGTGATATTATGTTTGTCTTGATATATAATGATGTTGAGGATTGTTATAGTATAAGCTACATGGGCGTCACCAAGTTATGCACACAAGCTCGGGTGTTCACCCTCACCCCAAAAAATGCTTAGATCTCTAGTGTAGTTGTAACAGGTATTGTATCAGTTTGTCATATTGATGCCAGAATTTTATTTGACCTAGGTGCTACCCATTCGTTTATATCTCCTATTTTTGTGTTAAGGATTGGCTGGCAAGCAACCAAAATTTTCACTTATTTATCAATATCTATCCCTTTGGATGAATCCTTGAATATTAATATTATTTTTCCTTATCGTCTAATGTTGATTGAGAGTAGTGAATTAGTGGCTAATTTAGTATTATTGGATGTCATAGATTTTGATGTGATTTTGGGTATGGATTGGCTATCACAACACTTTGCTACCTTGGATTGTCAGGAGAAGTTAGTGATTTTTAGGATTCCTGATGTTGTTGAATTCTGGTTTAGAGGTGATAAACGGAAAACTCCTCAAAACCTTATATCTGGCATTACTACTAAATACATGCTTCGACGAGATTGTCAAGGGTATATGGCCTTAGTAAGGGATACTTTAACAAAGAAAGGTTCAATTGATGATGTCCCAATTGTATGTGAATTTTCTGACTTGTTTCCTGAAGAGTTACTAAGTTTACCACCAGAGAGGGAGATTGAATTATGCATTGATATAGTGTTGAGTACAACTCTTATCTCGATTCCACCTTCTAAGATGGCTCTCGCAAAGTTTAAGGAGCAATTACAAGAATTGTTAGATAGGGGATTTATTAGACCTAGTATTTGTCCATGCGATGCACCAGTATTATTTGTAAAGAAGAAAAATGGTAGCCTCTAACTCTGTATTGATTACATTAAATTGAATAAAGTAACGATAAAGAATAAGTATCCACTTTCAAGAATCGATGAGTTTTTTGACAAACTTCAAGGGGCTAGATGTTTCTCTAAGATTGATTTGAGATCTGGTTATCATCAATTAAGGATCAGAGGAGAAGATGTTCCAAAAAATGTTTTTCGTTCTAGGTAGTCATTATGAATTTTTATGATGTCCTTTAGGTTGACTCAACCTTTATAGATTTGATGAATAGGATGTTTAAAACTTTTCTGGACATGACTATCATTGTATTCATCGATGACCTCTTAGTATATTCTAAGAGTGAAGAAGAACATATGGTACATCTAAAAATGGTTTTACAAACTTTAATGGAACATCAATTGTACATTAAATTTTCTAAGTGTGATTTTTGGTTAGATCATTAGACACATGTTCACAAAAAAAATTCCTATAAATATACATTTATGATCACCAAACCTTTTTTGTATATATACACATTAAAATAAAACTTTTTCTTATATATATTCACACACATCTACCAAACTTATATACATATATATATGTATGTATGTATGTATGTCTATGCATAAAATTTTTTTTCCTATAAATATATAGCTAACCATTGAACTTTTTTTCCTATGTATAAACACATATGGCCAAAAAATTTCTTCCCATGTATATACACACATAGCAACACCAAAAAAAATCTATATATAGATAACACATGGCTACCAACTCTTTTTCCTGAATTTATAACACATGACAAAAAAAAGTTTCACATATAAACACATATGGGAATAAAACATTTTTCCTATATGTATATGCACATGTAGAAACTAAATTTCCTATATATATACACACATATGGTTACCAATTTTTTTTCCAATACACATATAATTGCCAAACTTTTTTTATCTATACATATACATACGCGTATGACCATAAAAAAATTTGCCTACAAATTTACAATTAATGTCACAAAAACTTTTCCTACACTTATACACTCGTGGTCATTAAATTTTTTTCTTTGATATATACCAGTTTTTTCAGTATGATCACAAAATTATATATACCGACAAATACTTGACCATCAAAATTTTTCTTATAAATATATATTATTTCACTCAGCAAGGTCTAAGTCCCCTCAACCATTTTTCTGGATCTTCTTTTCAGATCTCTTGTAACAGGGTACTTCGTCAGTTTTCTTTTTCTTCTGCAGTACTTCGTGGATCTTCTTTAACGATTTGATGTAAATTTGTTAGTGACCTTTGACTTTAGAGCCGCATTATTCTTGTATGTGTTAGATTTCTCTTGTATTAACTACCTCAATGTTGTAGCACATTGTGGATTAGATACTGTTATTAATTGTTATAAGTATGCATTTGATCATTTTAAAATATCATCTTTATTATGATATGAAGATTTGATGGCATTTTAAGCTAACTAAGGGTTTAGTAAATCTTGAGTTTACTGCTCTTTTGGCGCCGATCACGATCCAAGGTTAGGGTCGTGACAAAGTGGTATCAGAGCTTTTGTTTAAATTTAAGTTGCTAGGCTCATCAGAATTAAGTTAAATTTCTCTTTGAACTATTACGACATTAGGATCATGTTTGTTTTAAATTGTTGCCTTTACTTCAATTCTTTCGTAGTATTGTTATGACTTTCTCAATGGTATTGAGTCTCAGATTAGAATGGCATATACAAATTCATATTTTTTAGTTATCAGTTTAGGAGCCTGCATTAAATTAGTTTATCCACGTTATTTGGCGAATTATGAGTACCTCATCTTGAGAGGGTTTTAAATACAAATTCATAAGATGATTTTGTCCACCACTATAGAAAGATGCTTATAGGTGGCAATTTTTACACCTTAGGAGAGGTGATAAGTGAGTTGAGGAGTATACCAATACCGTCGACTTTTATCGACTAATGACATACATAGAGGATATGACTGATCAGAGATGGATAGTAGGACTTTACATTACCAGTTTGGGTCCTGCATAAGTAAGACTTTGTTCAGAGGGTCAAACTTTGGAGGGTAACATAGAAGAGGCTAGAGAGATGGAGTGGCAACACATCAATATAGGACACCATTCTTGATCCTTACTAGCCTAGTGGTATTAGGGTTGGAAGATATAGTTTGTCATTATCGGTGCTATAGATAGGTGTAAGTGGAGAGCAATATAAATAGTCTCAACAAGGTCATGACCTACGTGGGCTTAAGAAGAATAGACATGTTTGTAAGAATCCAACAAGATCAATTAGATTTCGACCTAGAGCGGGTAGCAGTTACAGTAGGTAAAGCTCTGGATATAGTAGTTTTTGCTCTGAAAGCACTAATTGTGAGAGTTATGGTAGAGACCATCTGGGACCTTGTCATATTCCTCTAGGTGCTTGCTTCTAATATGGTCAAATTGGGCATTTTACAAGAGAATGCTCTAATTTTGGGTTTCAAAGATAGTTTTTTCAAGGTTCCTCTACTAGCGTGGTACAACCAGTACATCAGGTTCAGTTCAAGGTTCCTCTACTAGCGTGGTACAACCAGTACATTAGGTTCAGCCTCAATATCAGGTGCAATACCAGAGTGTATCTCAGATTGTAGGTTAACAGGGCTATAGATCAAAGGATACATTTAGGGGTAGATTTTATCCTAAGGTTAGGTCTAGTACTAGAGGTTTTGAGGAAGCATCAGCCTCTTAGCAGTCAGGAGGAGGACAAGCTCAGGTGTTCACCCCCATCCCAAAAAATGCTCAAATCTCTAGTGTAGTTGTAATAGGTACGGTATCAGTTTGTCATATTGATGTTAGAATTTTATTTAACCCAGGTGCTGGCCATTCATTTATATATCCTATTTTTGTGTTAAGAATTGGTTGGCAAGCAACCAAATTATTCACTTATTTATCAATATCTATCCCTTTGGATGAATCCCTGAATATCAATATTAGTTTTGCTTATCATCTGATGTTGATTAAGAGTAGTGAATTAGTGGCTAATTTAGTATTATTGGATGTGATAGATTTTGATGTGATTTTGGGTATGGATTGGATATCACAACACTTTGCTACCTTAGATTGTCAAGAAAAGTTAATGATTTTTAGGATTCTTGATGTTGTTGAATTCTAGTTTAGAGGTGATAAAAGGAAAGCTCCTCAAAACCTTATACTTGGCATCACTGCTAAATACATGCTTCGACGAGATTGTCAAGGGAATGTGGCCTTAGTAAGGGATACTTTAACAAAGAAAGGTGCAACTGATGATGTCCCAATTGTATGTGAGTTTCCTAACTTGTTTCCTGAAGAGTTACCAGGTTTACCATCAAAAAGGGAGATTGAATTCTGAATTGATATAGTGTTGAGTACAATTGTTATCTCGATTCCACCTTATAAGATGGCTCTCACAAAGTTTAAGGAGCAATTACAAGAATTGTTAGATAGGGGATTTATTAGACCTAGTATTTCTCTATGGGATGCACCAGTATTATTTGTAAAGAAGAAAGATGGTAGCCTTTGACTCCGTATTGATTATATGAAATTGAATAAAGTAACGATAAAGAATAAGTATCCACTTTCAAGAATCGATGATTTTTTGACAAACTTCAAGGGGCTAGATGTTTCTTTAAGATTGATTTGAGATATGGTTATCATCAATTAAGGATCAGAGGAGAAGATGTTCCAAAAAATGTTTTTATTCTAGGTAGTCATTATGATTTTTTTTATGATGTCCTTTAGGTTTACTAATGCTCCACCTTTATAGATTTGATTAATAGGATGTTTAAACCTTTTCTGGACATGACTGTCATTGTATTCATCGATGACCTCTTGGTATATTCTAAGAGTGAAGAAGAACACATGGTACATCTAAGAATGGTTTTACAAACTTTGATGGAATATCAATTGTACGTTAAATTTTCTAAGTTTGATTTTTGGTTGGATCATTACACACATATTCACAAATTTTTTTCCTATAAATATACATATATGATCACCAAACCTTTTTCTGTATATATACACATTAAAATAAAACTTTTTTTATATATATTCACACATATCTACCAAACTTATGCAAATACATACATACATATATATATTCCTATATATATATATTCCTATATAGCTAACCATTGAACTTTTTTTCCTATGTATAAGCACATATGGCCAAAAAAATTCTTTCCATATATATACACACATAGCCACATAAAAAAATCTATATATAGATAACACGTGGCTACCAACTCTTTTTCCTAATTATATAACACATGACAATAAAATTTGTTC
>JAOSBK010000195.1:7410-39910 GCA_027568895.1 Erythroxylum shatona
TTAAACCCCGATCAATGAACCTACAAAATCCTTCAAATTGTATCTGATTAAATCCAGGTATTGTAGACATTCCCGCACCCAGTATTTTGAATTTCCCATTTATTGACATTATTGGATCGTTCTTCATCCAATTATATGGATTGATCTAACAATGATGGAATTTTTTTATATTCTGTTTACAGGTTACAGAATATAAAAAATTGTATATAACTCCATATGTGGATATGGAATGTATAAAATAGGTATGAACGGCGGAATAAAGAGAATTTGTTACTCAAATTCGAATTTGCAACAGATACAACTGAAAAGGAATTGAGAAATTCCACTTAACTTAGACTTATGACTGAGAGAGTCTTGGATAGAATAGCAAAACAAAAAGTGATTCCATTTTGACCATTATTATGGTCTTCTTTGACTTGCTTCAAACTGCTCTTTTCCAGCAGCCCTCTTGCGGGCGTTCGTATGATGATAGTGTATTTGAGCGGAGTGGTGTGTGAGCTGCGCGAAAGGTTGCTTGCTCCCAACAAGTTGCACAGCTACCCCCAATATAGATGTGATCGTTTGAGTCTCGATCGATGAAGCCTTTCGAAGCACTTTCTAAACGCTAGTTATATGCTTCTTTGCCGAGGTTTTTAATCCAATTGCATCGGCTAGAAAGCCTGGAGAAGTCTTAGTTGCTACGTTACCTAATTTATCGTCTTCTCTCAGGGCAGCTCGGGGTGAGAATCGATAGTTGTTCTGTTAAAATAGCGGTAGGTGTAGGAGTTGCTGCTTTCAAGAATTAGCCCAGACCCAAAAAGGAGAAAGCCAAAAGGCTAGATTTCGCTCTTTCGAGATCGAATCATAGCAACTAGTTTCGTACCCGGGCACGGAATCCACTTGCCAACTGATCCGAGTTTGAATTGGGGAACGAACGATCTAAGTAAGGAGGTAGCTCCAGGAAGGTAGTTCTTTGACCCAGTTCAGTGAGACCTATTGTCGAGTGTAAACACTCATTGCGCCTATTGGGACAGTTGCTTGTAGCTTCTATTCTGACTTTACCCATCCCGTGGCTTCAAACGGCCAATGGGAACTTAGATGAGTCTCGGAACTCATTTCCTTTAGTCCCTAAGTCTTTGACGTTGCAGTCCCCCTTTTCCCTTCTCTGATTCCGTACTCACTTCCGTGGCACCTGCCTGAACAGACAGACAGATCGTCAAAGGGCGACGTATATAAATAAGTGGCCGGTTCCTCACAAACTGAATTGCTTTCTCGAGTTGCTGTTGCCGAAGAGCTTGTTCTCTCCACTCTTGCTGCTTTCTTTGCTATTGCTTCTTTTGAATGGTTGAGGGGTGAAGGGCGAGTCAAGTCTCTTTCTCCTCCATCCCTGCCCTACTTGGGCATATGCCTAACTATAGCCCGCCGCCCTTGGAAAATCAAGAATTGGAACAAGCTCCAAGGAATAGAAAGAAAAGCGCAGGTGAGATAGAACCAAGAAAACTACAGAAAAAAACAACTGAATCCTTTGGAACCCCATCCAAGGTCACGGGATATATATGCCTAGAAGCAAACTCAAAATGGATCGAGTGGAATAGAACTGGCACTAGACATATTGACCACTGGAGTACCGATAGTTATAGTTATTGCGTACGGGGAAAGCGCCTATTCAAATGGTCCTCCTAGAATAAGAGAAAGAGAATCTCAGACTGACTCACAGCACTCTCTGTAAGCGAACCCTGGGACCATACCCATTTAAGGAAGGAGATATGGTAGAGATGGAAATCAAACTCGAAATGCATAACTGCGAACTCACATTTTCTGGCATAAAATAATCAATCCCACTGCTGGCTCGCAAGGAACTCTTTATCGCTCAAAAGCAGAAGGATGGGATCTAACCCTTCTTTCAACGGCTGGAAAAGGGGATGTAACAAAACTCTCAATGGCTGGATCGGCTGCAAAGGGACCTGGCTTTAAGAGAACTAAGTAGCCTGGACCCAAAGATAACTCAAACTCCATTGCAGGAAACTCACATATGGATTCAGTGCGCTACCTATGATATTCTTCGTTCGGAGTTCGGACGGATCTCCTTCAACTGGAAAACCCTCCATCCACTTGTCTTAAGCATACGAGTACGGTGAAACTCTAATAGCGTTTCAGTTAGCTCAAAGTGACCAGGAGAAGGGAAATGGTTGCTCCAAGGTTTTTATTCCACTGGATGCGCTTACCCCGAAGATAGAACTGGCAGGGCTTACGACTAGCCTGTAACTATAAAGGAGACTGCTACTAGATTTATTAGCCTTACCCCAGAAATGGCACAACATCGAAAGAAATTGGAACGGGATATGTTTACCACAGGTAGCCAGAAGTTATTTGATGGGCTTTGCCTTAAGACTGGAAATGCATCGAAGCTATCTACTCCTGCTCTCTTTGGCCTATGAGAGATTGCTTCCTTTACTCATAGCTCTCCGGCATTCTCAATTGAAGGGCAAAAGACTAGAAATGAAATTGGATCAATAGGAATTGGTACTATAACTCCAGGCTACGAAGTCTCTGGGACTGCGTACCAGGAGATGACAATCTATATGTTCCTCGAAGGAGTGCCCTAACATAACTGTTTCAGGATAAAAAAAAAAAAGATAGAATAGTTTCATGCCAGTCTTAGATAGTAGGCCTGTCTCTTCTTTAGACAAAGCAGCCAGTCTATGCTTTATAGAAAGTCTTGCCTGTCGGTGATTTGGAACGAATCAAGCTACTACATCTTAATGAGATAGCTCTTTTGATACCCGGAAGAGATAATCCTTTGATGAATAATAGCACACGGTCCAACGAACCAATGGTGGCGAATCCGCTGTTAGCTTTGAGACTGGATTCTTTCACAGAAAAATGGAAGTGAGACATATTAGGCTGCTAATCCTGTGTTTTCATGCTCGTACCAAGAATGAAACGCGTTGAGCTATCGAGTTAGCCTCTTTCTTACTAGAGGGTTCTGCAGCAATCACTAGATCTTTCGGGAAACCCTCATGTGTGGGAGATGTGATAGATAGGGCTTTAGTTCGCTTTTACAAAGCTCTCCTTTATAGTTGTACTCTTGTAGTAGTCATTATGAATAGGAACCTGGAAGACAAGCTGGACTGGACATGTTGATGGGACAATTGTCTTTCCTTTCATTTCCTTAAAAAGCTTCCCGCTCCTCCTAAAAGACAAGAACTAGTTGCTAGTCGAAAGAGCGTGTTCAGAGGTCCTATCACCCCAAAAAAGGTGCCCTGCTTCCTGCTCCGAACCCATAGCTACATAAGGGCCCTCAACGGTCCCACTCCCGAATAGGAGTGATGCTCTCTTCCGGACTACTAGGTCTAAGTGGTAGGTCGGCTGGTTACGTGTGCAGTTTACTTTGCTGCTTTAGTGCGGCGCTTGGTTTTGTGTGCTTTGCAGCAGTTTACCATTCTGCTGTACCGGATGCCCGAAGTGTGGACTCTTTATCTAAGTTAGCCATTGGTCGTTAAGGCCTAGTCTAAAAAGTTCTCAGTTTTCTTCGTCGCCAAAGCCTCAATACCTACTCTTGATAAGAGAGGTTGCTTGCTAGGTAGCTTGCAATAGAGAAGGTATGGTGGTCCAGATAGCCGCTGACCAAAAAGCCGGATATTCGCGCGCAGGAACAAGCGAGCGTAGGCCCTGCCCTTCACCCAGTAAGAAGTGCTTTTCTTGGCGAAGTGAGGCGCTCGGCAGTGAGCTCCCTCTAAACTCTAGAGGCTATTAGTACCCACTTTTGAAGCTTGCTTTGTAATTTCTTAAAAAAGAAAAAAAAAAAAAGTGTGTGAACCTAAGCTCGCATGTAAAGGACTAAACCCTTAAAGGCTATGATAATACATCCGTACAAGAAGAGAGGGGGGAAGAGGTAAAGTAGTATAAGAATTGGCTTGGGCTTCAGTCTACGTTAGTCCTGTGCTAAGCAAGAATTTTTCCTTTAATGCCTACAGAGAGGCCTGCTAGAGCTCTTTTAAGGCATGGATTCCTAAAGGCTAAGAGCCTAGTCTCTTTTTCAAACTCGAATCAAAGAATTGAAAAAAGTCTATCCCATATATTGTAGGGTAAAGAAACATTATTAGGGTTAGCTTCCTCCTAAAATGTGTATGTCCCAATCGCCGGTCTCTCTTTGCGTTGAGGTTGCAATATTCTGTCTTATTAAAAGTACGTGCATTAAAGAAACCTATTGTAATGATAGCTTCACTGCTCGCCTCATATAACTGTTATAACAACTTCTGTTGAAAAAACAGTTCAGTGAAGAGAGAAGGTTTATTTTCCTGGGTAAGGCAGGAGCAAGAAAGAAACAATACTTGAGGCAATCCATATAGAAAGGCCTATTGTGCTTTGCTTTCTATCCAATTCCGAGCTTGCTGCCATTCCATATTTGATAGAAAGTATGGTGTTCTTCCACAGAAAAAAGCCGCAGAGAACCCACCCGGCCCTGGAGCAGACTTTTCCTTCTATCCTTCTACCTTTATCTTACGGCTTCCGTTGCAGGAAATAGACTCATGATTTTTCCCTCGATGTCCAAGGGTAGAGCGATTAGTACATGCTGACGTCCGAAAGTGCTTTGACTATGTAAATCAGCCAGCGTCTATTGGATTGATTGGCAGAACAGATCGATGATCCTATATGATATTCTTGGATCCAATTCAAAAATGCATTATAAGGTGAATCAGCTGACGGAACAACCTTTCCAAATAACGCTCCCACAGGGCGCATTCCCCATTCATCCGAAGTAGTCTTTTAGTATAGAACAGAGGCATTCTGAGCCGACTACTATGACTACATGCGCATCTAGTGCAGTGGCTTGAAAGCAAGCTACCTTGACCATCTTCCGAAGTGATAAATAATCTACTGATCAAACGCTATAGAGGCGGACTATTCTACATTCAGCCACGCCGTAGTGACCCCCGAAGCGATCTGATTCTAGTCGCGGGACGAACAGCCAATTTCTGGCTCTGAATAACCAGCCCAGTAAGAAATTCAATTCTTCCATAACATAACGGGGCGGGGTTGCGCGCGAGCCGAATGACGTAGGTGCACAAGAGTACTTCGCGCCACAACCATTTCTTTTTTATAGGTTCTACGGACCGATTCTTGCTGCTTCATCTGGGAGAAAAGAATCATAGATATGCCGGTCATTAGAAGGAAGAACCGCCATAAAAAGATTCCTCGTGTATCATCTGTAGCAAAACTATGAACGGAAGCTAGAAATCCGGACCGTATTGAAAAGGTTCCTGAGACACAGCATGGAAAAGTTACAATATTAAGAAACGAGGTCCAAGAATTCAGAAGGGGTAGAATTACTGAATGAATACGAGCTGTGGCTAATACCCGAGGCATAAAAGAAGCATTTTCTACGGGATCCCGAAACCACCAGCCACCCCGACCTAATTCATGATGAGCCCACCAACTTCCTGGCAAGATGCCTACGGTTAAAAACCACCAACATGTCAAGATCCAAATTCGAATTGGTTCCTGGTCTTGGTCAGAGACCACTGTGTTCGCGCCGGCGGTCCAACAAAGAGGCGAAGTAGTGATATCTTTCTTTCCATTACGAACAACACGCTTCGCTTGCTCCCTCCCCGTGTCCACTAGCACTCCTGTCCAGAGCGAAGAGAAGGCGAAAAAGCGCCACCGAAGCAGCATGAGCGGGCTTCTAGTGCTACGTAACAGAAGAGCAGGATAGCATTTTGCGCCCACATGTTTGAATTTGAGGGTAAAAAGCTCGCTTGTTATACGGGATTCGACGCATCCAGCAGAGCAAAGCAGCGTTCCATTCTTTTCGGCGGAATCCTTCCGCATTGGCGGCGAGTAGAGCGCCACAATCCCATGAATCATTTTTGATCTACATAAGCCAAAGCCCATAGCACTGGCGACGTCTCCGGCATAAATGCAAGGAGGATGTATAGCTGATATAGGATCTTGTGGAACAGGATTTGATTCTGCAAGCGGTTCGGTACGAACGAAGAAATTTGGAACAAAAGGATCAGAACTCGCTGATAAGAAAAGAGAGAAAAACAAAGCAATGTCAAGAGCTCCGTCAATCCGCTTTTCATCGATAGACGAAGCTCTCTCTTTATCATCTCGTACCAGATGCAACAAAGGATGAGTCCTTTCTCGCGAACCACGGGAGCGCCTAGCGCCCAGAGAAGCAAAGCTCATTTTCCTTTCAGGGTAAAGCGGCGCATAAAAAAGGGCTGGCCCATCAAAAGTCCGGTTCCTTCGCGAACGAAGTTCAGAATCAACAAGGGGTCGTAGAACGAAGGGAGTGTACAACTGAACCCCACTTTTTTGGTCGTAACGAAGGGGAGATAGAATGGAGTTCTTCACGAAGTTTGAGACAAAGGAATAAAAAAAAACACTTTCTCTATGGCCTCCTAGTTTTGAGACATTATGGCTTTGCGGGCGACCCCGGTAACAACGAAGGAATCCATAAAAACTTGAGATCCGACACCACGATAAAATACTACCCTCATGATTAGACCATGTTCCTGAGATTTGATAAAAGAAAGGTGCATTAGCGGTTAATACGTTGTAATTGGATAAGTTATTACTAATATGACAGAACGAAAGACCAAGGAAAGAAAGAAGAATACACCAAAATGCAGGTGCTGCACCAAACGCCGGTGGTTCTTTCTTGTTATAAGTGAATGCAACGAAAAGACTCGGAAATAACGAAAAATGAACCAATTCATATATTGACATTGAAATTAGAGGAATAGATCATAGTTCCGAACAGCCCTTAATAGCCTCTGATAAGGAAGACTTTATCGCATCTCTTCGATACGGATACAGTAACGATCATAGCGATCCCATAAGAAAGGATTTTTTTGATGTATTCGATCCATTACCATTAGGTTCTTCGATTTGTTCAGAAAAGAAACGAGAGACAAGAAAACATCTTTGATTACGATTAAAAGGAACAATCTCAAATAGACCAAGATCCAATTTCGGGTCATTTCTTGGTGAACATAATCTGCCATAATCTCTTCGATCCCTGAATTTATATGCCAGAATAAAGAGAGATTTGGTAGGAAAGTGGAAGAGACTTTTTTGTATATGATAATCAAAGGGAGCAGCAAAGCTGCAGTAATTCTTTGGAAAAGCCCGATTCTCTTTGTCTTCGAGCTTTCATTCCTCAATCCACTGTTTCGTTCCTTCATATACCCCCCCACCAATAGATAGAAACAAATAGGAATAACCGAACCACGTCTACAAAATGCCAGTACCATGCAGCTGCTTCAAAGCCAACGTGATGCTCCTTGGTCAGATGACCGAGATATTGTCGAATACCACATATGATCAAGAAAAGAGTACCTATAATTACATGAAAACCATGAAAGCCAGTTGCTAAGAAAAAGGTAGAACCATAAATACTATCCGAAATAGTGAAGGGTGCTTGAAAATATTCCATTCCTTGAAAGCCAGTGAATACTAGAGCCAGTGAAACGGTAGCTACTAAAGCATAAACTGCTCGTTTTTCCTTCCCCGCGAGTATAGCATGATGAGCCCAAGTTACGGCAGCTCCGGATGAAAGGAGAATAGGGGTATTAAGAAAAGGGATTTCCCAAGGATCTAAAACCCCAATCCCTTTTGGGGGCCAAATACCTCCGATCTCTACCGTAGGTGCCAAAGACGAATGAAAAGAAGCCCAAAAAAAAGCAAAAAGGAACATAACCTCCGATACGATGAACGGAATAAAACCATATCGAAGTCCTAATTGTACGACTTTGGTATGATGTCCTTCCAACGTGGACTCACGTAGAACATCGCGCCACCATACAAACATGGTATATAGGATAAATATGAGGCCCAAACTGAGAAGTGTTGCACCCCCTTGAAATGAGTGCATGTACATCACACCTCCTACGGTGGTTGCCAAAGCTCCGAGTGAACCCGAAATAGGCCATGGACTTGGATCTACCAAATGAAAAAAATGCCTCTGAGATTCAATCATAAACCACTTTTTTTGCCTCGGTTGTATGTAAACCCCCCCTTCACCCACACCCCCTAAAGTGGTAAAGAAGGGCTCTTTGGGGTCACATTTGATTTCTATCTGACAGGACAAACAAACAGGAAGGGGTGGTTCTTTCATTGCATTGATATCAGTCTAACTAGAAAAAGATCTCTCTATTACTTTGACTTTGAGAAGAGAATCGTTGGTTTAACCGACGAACTGCGTGGGAAAATGATCTATCTTTTTAATAAGCTAATAACATCTTTGCACGATTCGGCGCATTGATTTCTCGATGAGGACCATCTTCGATTTCCTCGTAGGAAGCTCAGTACAGCTTTACGGAATGAAGCAGTACGGCTTGACGCAGACTCTTTCTGAGGAAATCATCCGAAAGCCTAAGGGATCCCCGTTGCAAGACTACGCATAGGCCATACTAAAATAAAGAAAAGACTGCATTCTGGAACGATTCCAGAATCATTGGATTCTGAGGGGTGCCCTAAGACCGTAAGATCTTGCAGCTGATCCTGTAAATAGATGCGATCCAGTGAAGGGCCCTCTTCCCTTCCCCTTTTCCTGAGTGAACTCCTACGGCAGAATACAGTAATACTGGTTGAAATTACACAAATGACACATAGACCCAGCATCATTAGTTGGTCTTGTTCAAGCATAAGAGACATAAATAAGATCAATGCGTCTCTGCCCGCTTTTTCACTGTTTTATGGAAAAAAAAAAAGAAGTCGTTTTTTACGCTTCTATCGGCGTTTGAAATTGGGTTAGTGTTCCGCCACAAGTCATTTTTTGATATTGGGAGTTCTTAGATTTATATTGTAAAAAATTCCATTTCTTTGGCGTTTGTCTTATTTCCTGTTCTTCGATTAAAAAACGATGCTTCCTTGGCCGTGTGGAACATGGATTAGCATTATGTCATTCCTACAAGGGATCCCCCATCCAGGATTATAAGAAGTGCTATATGAGGACTTCGAGATCAGATAGAGAATGTTTCTTTCCATTCCTCGTGAGCCACTTATTTCTCCGAAAGAAGAGATCCAAGTTATTTTCCTCCTTTTTCCCAATAAGTCGACAGCCTTACACCATTGGGATACTTCGAATAAACTAGAGTACATATAGGATACACCGGTGCTAAAACCTTTTCTCAAGATATCTTCCAAACTCTTGGGGTCCTTGTTCCGGATCTTGTTCCCCCGGTGTGAAAGCAGTTGATTCCGTAGTTTTAGAATTCTGCTGATCCCAATTACTCCATCTCCATCATTGCATATTGGAATATAGAAAGTAAAGAGGAAAAGGCATGACCAGAAGAATTGTGTAAAATAAGTGAATTTATCCAGTTGAGGCATGATTGATTTTGAAAGAATGATTCCAGACAGAAAGAGAGTCCTTCCTGTACTTTTATTGAAGAAGTATAGAGAGCTTTTGTTGGTTGTTGACCAACGGAAAGTATGGGAGAAAGAAAGAGACACAAACAAAGAAAGAAGGGCGCTAAAGCCCGGCCAGGTCAAGGGGGAACGCCGCTACTATTAATGAACAGATCGTACTTTCTCTGTCGAAAGACTTTTCCTAAGATCTTGCCTTTTCACTTTCATTTTTCTATCCTGTGAAGAAGCAAGACAAATCTCTTTTTCTTTCTATACGAAATTTCGGAAGAGTCTAGCCAACTCGTCTGTGCAATGTGGAGGGGAAGGAATAGCCTTAAAGATAATCAAGGACGATTCCTAATTAATAGAACTCGGGGAAGAGAATGGAAGACCAACCAAGGAGTGAGTGGCGGATTTGGACAGTTCAATCAAAGATTCGAAATGATTAGATGAAGGTCCTAGAAAGGACAAAAACATTTTGTTTATTATCCCATCCCATATAAAACTTAGACTGATTTATAACAGATGTTATGAAAGAATTGTAAAGACCGCCCCTGCTGTTCTCAAGTAAGGGAAGGACCCCGAGGGTCTCAATTCTAACCTAATTAAAGGAAAGGCAGAACCATAGCCAAGCCAATCACACATCTCGTTGCTAAGAGGTAGCTGATCGAGGATAGACTTGTGTGAGGCCCGCAGGCACCTTTCTGGTCCATCTCAAATACAAAAAAAGTGGCTCTACAAAGATAGAATCGATTTGGCTACAATTCACTGAGGAGAGCCGATCTGCTAACTTGAAAGAGAAAGATCGCGGGACTGGTTTCCGTTATGCCTTTTCAGCACGGGTCTCGTTGGTTCTTTTCTTTATTCTTCTGCACGGGATCGATCACAAATTTTTCCCTGACTGGAATTTATCTCTTCAGCTCCATCTGAGGAAGCTCAATCCCGATCGGTACGGTAGCCGAGAGGTCATTGTTATTTAATTCCTACTTGAATCAAATACGTAGAAAAATGGAAATCTTCCTTTCAACAAATCAGATGAACCAGCTCCATTCTGATCAGTGGGCTGAGATGTCAAAAGCCTAGGACTTGTTCACTATCTTGTGCCGTGCTTCCGGACTTGGCACAGCTCCTTTGATGTCTGTCTGTCCGTTCCGTCATTTATCACAGAACTAGGAAGCCTTTCTCTTTTCTGTTCTGTCTCCCATGAACTGTTCTGTTCGTTAACTCTTTCTAAATGAGGTGTGTGAAGCATATACTCTTTGATCGATACACAAAGGAATGAAAGAGGTGCCCGTGTAACGGGAAAAGAGAAAGGAAGCTTTGAGGCTAGACCCGAATAGGAAGATCAGAAGGATGGCTAGTCTTCGCAATCTGTTGACTTAGTTGATTCTTCTACGCTCTGACTCCTATAGAACTAACCGGGGAGGAGAACTACTTCAAGATGAGTTTAGTCCACTTCCTGAAAAAGAATAGGAATTGGGGACGGCATCAAGTCAAGACCGACCTTTTCCTATTGAGGAAAGATCTCAGCCGAACGAGCTTGACCACGATCACGTTTAGTTGCTCGATCGTGATCTATATATGCGACTTAGTCAATTGCTTCAACTGATGCTCGGCCGCTCTCCCCACGCTACTAAAAGCGTTGAGGTGCTGTGCCTGACTTTTTTGGCCTGTCACTTGGCCATTCGAAGCATCTATTTTAGGATTTTTAGGGACTTGGGCATTCTGTCCAATCACTGGGTTACTCTGGCGAAGGTAGACTCAAGTTATTCGTTTGAGGAGAACCACTATTCTGTACTTGTGTTGGATATCCTAATGGGACACCCTGCCCCCCTTGTTCAAACAAAGGGTTACCCCTCTGGTTAGGGACTTCGAATAAAGGGTTATCCCTAAGGCTTGGGAATTTATTAGCTAGAGGTACCTAGGGTCCTGTGGGGGTGCCCTAGTGCTAAGGGTCATTCGATTCCTTTCTAAGTCAGATCTCTGGCCTGCATTCGAGGCTACTCTTTGGATCTCGCCAACCAAGGCTTGGTTAGTCTCATTGTGCTTAGAAACTATGGGCTCCTGGGTGACTATGACTTCTCTGGCCACTTGTTTGGCCATCGGTGCCACTGTAGCTGACAAGGACTGGTTTATATCTAAGATAACTCTATCAGCCTCTCGATGTGTCCTTTCGCTAACATAGGTACCAACCTTGTTAACTGTACCAAAGTATGGTTTCACAGTCACGCCTCCATGACTCCTATATTCGTTCAGTTTCTCGTTTATATCTATCGGTCGTCATTTCTTGAATCTGTTTATCGAAGTACTCATTTACGGCCTGGTGATTTCTATCTAACATGGCCAACAATTCTGCTCGAGTGACCAGACCTACTTCATTATCTGCTGGTACTTCCTGATTCGAAGACAGACCTCTGGGTATTTCCAGTGGCTTCGAGGTCCTAATCCCCTACTTGAGACGATGAAGGAATTTCATACATCGTGGAATTGTAGCCAGAACGACGTCGCATCCCTTTAACCCGTACACCTGGGACAACACGTGGCACAATCCTCATTGACTCTTAATAAAAACAGTTTATGGTGTCAACACTTTCACTACTTTTAGCTTGGCTTGACTTGACTACCGTCCTAAAGTTTGAAAAGAAAAAAAACAAGTCAAAGACGAAATCAGGGTATGAAAGCTTCCTCTTTATGTTCGAAACAACAACTTTCTTTTATATAGAAATAGCTTTTGTATATATAGAATTGTTTTATTTTTTTTTTTTCCTTCGTTGAGACCGGGAAGGGTAAAATCAATCCAAAAGCATTTGTTAGAAGAGGTGTTTGCTTTGTCACCGCTAAAGCTTGAGGTTTTTCCAAAAGACCACCCCCAAGAGGTTTTTTCTCACAGCTTTTGTCTGCCCGACTTACCGGATTTTGATTTTGCTGTTCGCCCGGGACGATCTCGTTTTAATCGCTCTCGCGCGTATGTTAAGCGTTCATTTTGCGCATTCTTCTGTCTTTCTAGAGCAGTCGTTTGGGTTTCGAGCGGATCGCCGGGTGTTCTATGGCCGATTAGTTGGAGGGGGCAGGGGAATCAAGCTTTTCAAATTGGATCTGCCTGACTCCTTAAAAAAAATGTCCCGTACCAGTCTTTTGCGAAAGCTGGAATCCTTGGTGAGGGATAGGTACGTTTTTGACTTGGTTTCATCGTTTTTAGCAATACCTATTTTGGATAAAAAAGGAAAGGATTGGTCTACTGGGGCTGGGATACCACCCGCTGGGCTTATCACAATGGTCTTACTCAATTTTATGTTAGCCGATTTCGACCGGGAATTTCTAACCGCATACCCCGGTCTTTCTTATTCTCGCTACATTCATGAAGGTTTCGTGTCTTTTCCATTGATGAGTCTCGAAAGCGAGAACGTGTCTTTCGAAGAAGATATTGTTAGTTGCTTGTTTGAGTTGGATCTGGCTGGAGAAATAGTTTCTATTGTACCGGGGAACGCCCCTTCGCCTTGTTATGGAGGTTTAATCTTTATTAGTAGAGATGGTTTAATTCAAGTTGTCGAAAAGGAATAGTATTCATTGTTTAGTTCGTTTGGTAGTCCCTAAGTTTGTTACCCATTCGGTAGTTTCGGACTGATTTTATCAATTCAGTGTTTTTTGTTTCGTCTGATACCAAAATCTCCATGGTTATATTTAGTTCCCGCGGGGTTCAGCCCGTGGTACTAGAAGATTTATCGTTGATTAGCAAGCCAATGCCTTAAGCCACACCCTAATAGCTCAGCGGTAGAACGGTCGTCGCTTAACTGACTGGTCGTAGGTTCAATTCCTACTTAGGGTTTTTTGAATTCAAGAATGAATTCGAAATGAAAGGGAAAACGTACGGCTGGACGGCTTTGCTTGCTTTAATAGTCTTTCTTACCTCTTCATGCAATTGACGAATACGATCAATGGTTGCTTCAGCATCATCACTAACCGGCATTGTAGTTGGTAAAGGAACCAAGTCCAAAATATGATTGGAAACTCCCCCATAGGCTAGCTCAAATGGTACTTTCCCTGTAACGGTGCTGTTGTAAGCAAATTCTGGTTGTGGCAGTGTTCGATCCCAAGTAGCAACATTTTCTCCAGCAAGACAACGCAACAGATTGCCTAAAGTGCGGTTGGTCACCTCTGTTTGACCATCAGTTTGTGAATGACAGGTTGTAAAGTACTTCAATTGGGTTCCCAGCTTCCTCCATAAAGTTCTCCAGAAGTGACTCATAAATTGGATGTCACGATCAGAAACAATAGACTTTAGAAGATGATACTTTAGGGAGAGAAAATCTTTCTTTCTCAGAAAAAAATGTTCCTGTTGATCCGGTAGTAGGGGTCTTCTTTTTTTTGCTGTTACAGAATCCCGTGCTACGGAATGAATCTAGTCACCATCCGATTTAGCTCTTTTAGTATGGACATGGCTTAAGGAAGCAAATGACTCGGGTTCAAGTAGTTCGGCTAAGCCGGCAAGAGAGATGGAGTCACTAAACCCTAACGTTAGATCCATTATCTCACAGAGTGAACGATATTCGGATCAATCATAAAAAATAAAAGTAGGACAGAACTATTAGCTGCGAACAAGTCTGATTTCAGAAGCAGTTCTCTTATCCGCTGTTGTTAGCTCTCGAGGGGGGAAGTGACCGAGGTATGATTGTTGAAGGAAAAAACCCTGCTCTCTTTTTCTTTTTTTTTTCAGAGGGAAGCGCTAGAATGATCACTATATAGAATCTGATTTCGCGTTTCTTATAACCCCCTCACGAGTCACACTGAAGTTACGACCAAGGAATGACCAACGAGGCCTTGCTGCGCTCAGCGAAGGTTCTCGAGTTCGGGCGCATCTCGTACTTTCGTGAAAAGCCTGAAGTGATCCCCATCTCAGCAGATTACCTTTCCTACCCCTCCAAAAGACTATTCCATTGATTTCGATGCTTATGGCAACACGATCAATCATTCGGCAGCGGACAGCCATTCATTGTCAGAAATTAGTTGAATCCAAGATTCCATTCCTGTGTCTCTTCTATCCCCTTTATCCTATGGGTCGATCTATTTATTGATAATGTTGAAGAATCGATGAAACGACCTTTGTTCCTTACCTTTTCTTGACAAACAGAGCGTAGTCGGCCTTCCTACGCTGACGAATGCCTCCTTGGTTCAGGAACGAACCCACATTTCCTTCGGGGGAGTTCCCGCTGCGGTGCTGTTCCCGGCCTGGCCCTGTCCTTCCTATCTCGCTTGTACCTTCAATCAAAAGAATCGAGGAATAGATATGGCTGGCGGGTTCGGTAGACCGAACACCTTCTGAATCAGCGTGGAGGTGACATGAAGCTCCTTGCCCATTGAGTGAAAGCATCCATCCCAGTCAGAAAGATTCTCCGACCCCACTACCCGCGGGGACTTCCGCCAGCCCCAGGCGGGTAGTGATCTTTCGGAGATACGAGAACGAGAGCTCAATTACCTTTGCAGAGGTTAGAAAGTCAATACCATTGAACATGAGTAGACTCAAGGCTACTAACCCTACAACAGTAACACTAATTACGGACTAATCCGTCTTTTATCGCACATACCGCCCTGATGGTACGTCAACATCCTCTTATGCATATGTAATTGAGAGGAACGACCTATTGATTTAACCGGTTCTGTCTTTTAGTAGTAGAACATACCTACCTGTACGTGCTAGACTCAGGTTTAAGCACCTGGCAAAGCAAATAGAAAAAAAAGAATACATATAAAAAAAGAATTCCGCTGCCTTACTGACAATCTTCAATCTAATCAACCCCATCTTCCCCGAGGCCGAGGGGGAGGGGGGACAAGCCGAAGACGACATGCGTGACAAGGTATGGATCCTACCATTCTAGTCATGCCTTTCGGCCTTACGAATGCTCCCGCCACATTCTTCACCCTCATGAACCAAATATTCTACCCATACTTGGACTTGGTGGTCTACTTGGATGATATTGTTGTCTATAGTAATAACTTGGAGGAGCACGTAGAACACTTAAAGACAGGGTTCCGGATGTTAAAGGATAACTCGCTCTGTGTTAATAATGTTATAAGAGGGAGAAGTGTTCCTTTGCCCAACAATCAGTCTCATTCCTTGGGCATTGGATTGGAAGAGGGAAGATCTTGTGCTATCGTATAGTTGATTACTGCTGTATTTAGCCTCTAACTATAAATTGAATAAGGGAAATGAAATTGAATAAGGGAAATTGGCTTCTCTCCTTCCTATTCGATTCCCAATTAAAAAAGACCGTATTCCAGGGAAGCCTTTCTTTCCTATCATTAGCGCCGTTAAAGGAAACAATATGGTAATGGTTTGCTGTGAACAAGAATAGGTTTTTCACCAGTCGATGCTCCTACGCAAGTCTGCTTGTGTCTCGGGTAGGTAAGGTTCAAGTAGTAGTAACGAGCCGGATTTGTTATGTTGTATGATATTCCATCCGTGAGTTAACGAGGAAGAGCGGTGGTCGGATGAACATAATGTCCAAGGAAGGAGAACTGTCCAAGCTTATGAACAAGCTCAATATAGCCAAAGGCAGGTGGGTAAGGGCATTTAGGGTTTCGGGGAAGGGGTTGAAGACTGACCTTGACAACGATGTTTTAGGTGATCCCTGGAACTCAGTCCCAGATATTGAATAGCCTGGAATCCAATTTTCTCTTTTTTTTCAATAGTAGGCGGGAAGGTAGCACCAAAGAGCATCCGGCATAGAGATTGAGCCCTACTGAGGACGGTTGGGTTGGGAAGAGAATAGCATACGAAGATCAAGTAGAGGTAGTAGTTGGATTGTTCGCATGTGTCCTAAAAGGTGCCCCATATGGTTGTTCTTGAATTGAAGCAATGAAAGTCTAACCTTGATCAGTCCCGAGGATACTTCCTATAGTTGTTTACCACTGAAGGGTAAAAAGATTCGAAACTCGCTAAAGATCACTTCCTTCTCACGAATTGGATTCGAACCGACCAATAAAAGGAAAGGCGAACAACCATTCCCTTCCCTAGGCCAAAGAAAGTCCCGCAACTAATCTTGATTAGCTTCTTTTTCTTATGCAAATAGAAAAAGGATGATAGTAGTTTGTTTCTATTCACTTTCTTTCACTTATGTGCTTTGACTAACTTCCTTCTTATTAAAGAGGGAAGAATAGCATTTCTCTACTATACTAATACGTGACCAGCGCGCTTACTTCAACGCAAGAATCGGATATGCGGTGCGAAGGAGGATTCAAAGTAGCAGCTGATATGTGAACAGCTGATCTTCCCTGGAAAAACACTTTGGCTACGATTCGATCTCGAAAGCCCAGACTTCAAAAAAGGCGACTGACTCTTCCACTGCTATATGAACCATCCGCTCCTTTTTCGATTCTGCTTCTATATAAGTGAATAGATTTTTGTGATTCAATCGATTCGATTCTCGTTCTCACCCTCGAGTCAGGAGATACCTTGAGAACAGCGGGAGCAGAATCTTATTAAGAGGAAGACTTTGTCTCGTCCACACCCAGGAAAGAAAAGATCAGATCGGCAACGGCAACAGCAGATAAGACCGCTTATTCCTTGTTCACAACACATGAAACTGCCATTTCGCCTAGCTAGGGTAGACAGAGCTGGAACTTATACAGATTGAAAGGGCGTGTAAAATGGACCAGACTATGCTGTGGGGACTGAGGCTGCCTAAATTGGATCAAAGAGACCCACGTGCCCAGAAGTAGCTGCAAGAACAGGAATGCCAGCGCCTATGGTTGAGTGAACAGGACTTGTTCTCGAAGAACTCAATTGTAAGGCATTTTCTACCTTAGATAGATGCCAGGATAAGGATTCGCAGGAGATATTGAATTAAGAGAGGAAGCAGGACAGACAAGTAAGGCACGAAGAGGCTCCAATCAGGTTTAGGGCTTGAGGTTTACGGTAGCCTTAATCTAAGAGCAGTAGGAGGTTGAATCATATAAAAATAGGCATCGAATGCAAGCTGTGAGGGAGAGAATCACATCTTAGAGCCATTTTTCTTAGGATAGAAAGCGGAGACTGGCATTACTACGACCGAAGATAAGATCAAAGCCTTCCACGGATCACGAACTGGAGTTTTCTAATGAAAGAAATGCGAGAGCAGGCCCTGCAACGTGACTTGGTTTGCTCGGCTGTGGAAGGATCGGGGAACGGAACAGATATGTCGATGGTTGAAAGGCTAGCGAATACAATTCCATGATTTCAGGAATTAGGCTTAGGAGGCCGGCCCGGCTAGCTCTTGCTAGCATAGAGCTAACCTAATTCGATTCCACACCAAGGGGTTGACAACCCTAGTACTCCCTTATTAGATAGAGGTATGCTCCTTCTGATCTGAATCCCGAAGACTACTTAGATAGATGTATGTAAATTTCAGGCATAAAATCAAACTGTTTTTCGGTATCATGACCTGGGGCCCGAAGAGCGTGTTCCACCCGCCTTAAAATGAAAAAAAAAAGAACGGCTTTTATTTGAATCTTATCGATGATTTTCTAATTTGAGCTTACGAGCCAACTGCCCCCCTTGTTCGCTTTTACATTTCCTCGGGCTAAGTTCAGCTGTTGAAACTCGGCAAGCTCATTTTCCCGAGGTAGAGTAGAATACACGAGCACTTCTTAATGCTTGCTTGAGACCATTCACCAGGTGACCCCTAGGTTGCAGCAAGGCAGTCCTGATTGAACTAACTAGTTGCTTAGCCAAACTCGTGACATGGTTGATTTACCAATGAACTGTGTGACAACGTTGTGCCTTCCTTGGCAAAATCCGAGGGAAGTGCTATGAGACCACTTTGCTGGGGCTGCCCCCGCTTACTTCACTTCCGTCGGACCTTACCTAATCGATCTGGTTAACCATAGTGAACTACTGGGAGTCAAACTCTCGGAGCATGGGAGCTTGGTATCCAAGCCAAGGTATTAGCGGTTAGACCTAGAATACTGTTAGAAAACTGCTTGCATTAGGGATGGAAATGGGTAGGCTGGGTCGATAGCAAAGTAAACTAGCTTCTTGCTTTGTCCTATTTCTTCCTATCCAACTCCTTGTCTGGGAACTCCACCTTCCACTCCAACGGGATGGACTGATGGAAAGTAAAGGACAGGACCAGAGAAAAGTTGGGAATCAGGACATCAGTTAGACCGGGCATCCGTTACAACTGAGAGCTCAAAGGTAGGATCACTAACATCAGAGGTGAGATCACTAAGAGCGGAGCACATTTGATTTTTCACCCACATCCGAGCAAATAGCATCACTCCCTTTAACTATGGCTTAAAAGATACCCCAAGAAAGGGCTTACACAAGGTATGTGGACCAAACCTTTCACCTACCTAATCCCTTGGAAGTGAAAGCTGCTGCTTCAACCTGGCCAACGAGAATAGCTCGAGCAACTCCCTTTTTTGCTGCAAGAGAAGAAAAGCACTCTTAACCAGATGATTCCGAGATCCTCTTTCCCGCCTAAGATCCCTAAGGCTGTAATAAATAATAAAAAAGGGTACTGAGATAGACAGGAAATCTCCAGCATAGCCGGAAATAGGCTGACTTGCCTTAAGACTCCAACTAGTTCGCGGGGGATAGAAGTAGGATTGGATAGGCTTCTTTGATTTCCTAAAGGACAGCTTGAAAACTTGTTTCCGGGTAAGCCTCGGGAACTTGGTTGAATAGTACATTTTATTAAGGAATGGAGCTCCAAAGGGGGTGAGTTAATATTAATAGCAGTCAAAATCTTAGTGTTTGGGACTTCTGCTTGTTTGTTGGGAACCCTAATTTTAGAGATATATCGAGCCTAGGAGCAGGCGCGCTCTTGTGTTGATTGCTGTTTATTAAGTTAGTTAAGGTGTGAAGGTTGCTTTTTCTGCGTTAAAGTTAAATATCGTGCGTGGTAGAAGCTTTTTGTTTAGTTGATTCGGAAGCGCTCGTCGTTCTTTTTTCTTTGCCAAGCGGCTTTTAAAAGGCCTCGTATCGTATAAGGGCTAAGAGAAGACGAGAAGGAAGATCACTAATACCAGTTAGCGCTATGGACAGATTCCCAGCCCTCAAAGGGAGGCTTGCCTTTTGAGTTTAAGTTAGATGCTAGCCGTTTGGGCCGGCCTACCAAGACTGGCAAATTTCAAGGACTTGGTACACTGGCTCACTTTCGTGGAAAGCGCTCTCGGATGGCATTATCTATATAACTATTCCATGAGGTGAAAGTTCGAGGGCCGGGTCACTCGAATCGAATCCAGTCAGTCTAAAGACTTCCTTAGTTGCTGCGACGGTAATGTCAGTTGCACTTTCATCATGGCGAGAGTGGAAATTAGCTCCGTTTTTGGTCTCCTATCTATAGACGTGTGCTTTCATGTCTGTCGCCGGGCTGATATTTAGGTTTTAGGTTGTGGCTGGCCACCTTTGTAGCTCTTGTATAGTTGTGATCCCCGCATCCCTCTTCGACCTCATTGAATAACGTGTCTCATTTGTTCGTGGAGCGAAAAGAGGATAGTCAGGACAGACTCTGACTCGTACAGCCCACTGGTCCAGGGCATGGAGCATACTATTTTACACCCAGCGGAAATCAGTTAGCCGGCTAGCGCACTTCGGTCACTCAAGGTAGCCCCCTATCGAACGCATCTCTCAGATAGACTTGTTTTTCCCTGTAGGTGTAGTAAAGTAAGTAGTCGGACTAACCTTCGGTTCCCGTAACCAAGTTTTTCTTTTTTACTCCTTATGTATTTTTTCTTATTTAATCCAAAATGAAGTGGGGGGCAAAGTGTTACTTTTACTTTTAGCTAAAGGCGAACAGCCGGCATTGCAAGCAAATAGAGAGCCTCCGCCCGTTTGAGTCGTTGCGAGCCGGAAAGCGTACCGCCAGTTTGAGTCGCGAAAGGGCCGCTTGCTTTACTTATTTATTCTATGATATTTTTTTGTCTTTTTTTTATATTTAATAATAGATATAGAAAAAAAGAGTTCTATTATTAATAAATAAGATAAGCATTTTTTTTTTCTCTAATTATTCATTCCTGGTCCTATCGAACCAGATATTGTATAATAAAGTCGCAGGGCGCACAGATTTGAGCAAAACCTGGGAAAAGGAAGAAGCAGATAGAGCAATGGCCTCCCCTTTCTTTCTCTTTTCGTCCGCTCTTCCCGAAGTGAGGGAATTGCATGTAGAGATCCCTAGGGGCTTATAGTTTAATTGGTTGAAACGTACCGCTCATAACGGTGATATTGTAGGTTCGAGCCCTACTAAGCCTACTACCCCTTCTCTTCACCCGAGACAAGGCAGTCGAAGTCCCCGCCACTCTGAAGATCTCAATGACGCGACGGCACCTGGAACGCCAGATATTGAATAGCCTGGAGGAAGGTGTCTCAGGAATAGAATACGCTGTTTTAGTAAAATCAGTGGTGCTGCTTGGATCTTTCCTAATTGTTGGTTTGATAAAATGGAATCAATAGCAATAGGAGAAGGGACAAATGGCACAGAGGGAAGATCAGTCTTAGTTGAATAACATTCAGATTCGGTAATTGTTCCATTATTTGCTCTTGGTCTTATATAAGTAACCGGTGTTGGATAGAAGACTTTTTTAGTTGCCGGTGCTACTGCTTGAGAAGAAGCTACACATTTTTCTTACTCGAGAAATTCCCGAGAGATGATTTTTTTTTTTAAAAAAATGCCACATATTCCTATTTAGGAACTTCACTAAAAGCAGGGGAAAGAAGTGACATCATATATGAAGAAAAAGACTCGAATGCAAGCTCCTATGGAACGGTTTTCAGGTTTGGTGGAATTGAATCAAGAGTACCACAACCAATTGAATCAGGAACCGCCGCTAGAAAGGGAACTGAATCCGATCCTGCTTGACTTGATTTGCCTAGGAGCTCTGGGATGAATACCCGTTCTTAGAGTGATAGTAGCTGTGAAAGTATCCGGTGTGATTGAATCAGTAATCGCTCCTACCCTTGTAAACAATTTTGTAACAGTTCAATCATCCCTTGCTCCCGTAAGCGGTGTCACTGCTTTCACCGAGGGGGGCTCTTTGTGACGCTAACTAGAAATTTTTTAAGAGCTAGAAATAGAATAAGGTAAGACAGATCTTCTCGTAGCAGCTGTAAGCCTTTCCGTTTCCGCGCATATCAGTAACCTTAGCTATTGAATCCGCTCTGAAGCTTGGCACTTATTCCTTTCCTGTTGATAGTGAGTGAAAAAGAGGAATCCGAAAATAGAAGAAGCATCTCATGCCATGGTTCTTTTGAAATCAGAGGCAGCTCTTTAATCTGCTGTGAAAGAATCTGACTCGAGAAAGGACTTGACATGACATCTTAGATTCATTTTCAAACGAAAGGCACATTTTTTTGACTATTTAGGAACTCCATTTCTAAGCGGGAAAGGAAGGTAGCTCTCTTGCTTCAGTCAGGTTTGGATTCAATTGAAGTTTCAACTATGAAAAATGGAGAATTGACACAAGGGCGACGAGCTTGTACGCCTATCCTCGTGAAAATGGAAGTAGCCAAGTTAGGAAAGCCTGTAGCATTGGTTTTCCCCTCCTTGATTTGTTGTTTCCTTTCTTTTATGTAGTGTATGCCTCCAAGCCCGATCTTCTGTCTTATCCCCCCAAGCTCTTCCTGTGGCATTCAACGTAACATTTATTGACAAGACATGCTATGCCCAGGTACCACTCGATGCGATGGAAAGCAGGGATAGAAGCCAAACAAGGTAAGCTAGCGTATATAGTTTCAGTCTGTTCATTTTCTCTTAAAGCAAGCATCGACCCTGACAGTCTTGTTTGAGATGGGTCAGTGGGGACAGTTTGATGAGTCCTTTGTTTATAGTTCACCTTAAACTTTATCAAAAAAGAAAGGATATATAAATCAAACTCTTTAGCTAAGCCGCGGTGATCAATTAATCGAATCCCACAGCAGCAGACATATGATATTTTAGTGAAGAATTGATAAAAGTTTAGGACATTTTTTTTATTTACCATGTTGTTAAGCGTTTCGTAAATTGGAATAGAGAAAATCAGGGAAGGGTCTTTCCAAATCACAAATCAGGTTTTGACCTTAACAACCATTACAGGAAGCCAAAGACCATCTCTCTTTTCATTATCAAATAAAAATTTTTAATTAGCACAATTCCTTTGCAAATAGCAAATAAAAAAAGCACTTTTTCAAAAGTCGTCATTCTTCCAATCTTTTAGTTAACAGAACTACTAAATTATACACTTTTCGAGCGGGGGCATTATGCCTATTTTATTTTATCAGATTATTCAATCACTTTCACTGCAATAATGAAATCTGGATTTCTCTTGTTCCATGTGGGTGCGAGTGACTAGATTCCATCCATATAAGGACTCCCCTTTCTACCGGATTCATGGAATACAAAACATAAGAGCTAAGAGGCGAGGCCTAGTGGGATGAAATGACTCGTTTGACTGACTAGAAGAGGGATGATTTCTGCTTCCATTCTATATTATGATTATTGGTCTGGCCTTCCCGTCGGTTGGAGTCATAAGGGCATCATCTAGTCCAATTGCTTTTGAGGGGGCGTAGAAGTGGTGCTAAGCTAAAAGCCTCAGGATTTGAAGTTGAAGTTGCTTTCCGTCTACCTTCCCGTAGAAATCTCTCTTCCTTCTGGCAGCCTTCGAGTGAGTGAAATAGGGTAGTTGCCCAGTCATAAGCAGTGGAAGCCTATGGAGAAGTAAGACATTTAAGGTAAGGAAAGTGGTCATATGTAGGACTCGACTATAGGGTTTGCAGGATTACCAAAAATCAGATTGGAAATATAAATAGAGTATATAGTAGTCCTTTATAGAATCGGGTAAGCAAACATTCCAAAAGGGCCTTCAACGATTTGAGTTTCATGAAGTTTTTTCAAGCAAAGACGAAAGAGCGATAGAAGCATCTTTCCTTGAGTACTTTCTAGGGCCCTTTTTCCGATCATAAGGCCTTTTAGAGGACGAGAGAGGCTAATTTCCCTAAGGCAAAGAACTGATGCCACTTGTCCTGAACAGCTAACTGTTATGTCTTTACCGATGCGCCCCTTTCTTTCTTTCCTAGCCAGTCTCCTCATGGTACGAAGCCTTTTTTCAAAGCCCGAAGGCGGATAAAGAGAGGTCTCCATCCGCTTCAGGCGAATTTTTCACTTTTGATTGTATAGTTTAGTTACCCGTTCCAGCTAGATACAAGTTTTGCAAAGGTTTTTATTCCTCAACCCTCAACGAGTGAAATCGAAGCAAACTCGGCATACTATTCACCGAACATCACAGTGGAAGCCATACGTGGGGCGCAAAGAGCTTGTTCCCTGTCGTGGTGTGAACCCGGGTTTTAGAATACTCAATCAAGGAGCTTGGGAATGGTGTTCAGGTTGATGAGCCGGAACGGAAAGAAGAACGGTACCGTCCAACCCTTTGTATATAGATTGGAAATCAGCGGCTGCAAATGCTATCAGTGGTTCTTCCTTCTTATCTCATCCATCTAGTTGAGTTGCTTGATTCGCCTCCATCTCTAATAGGACTGGACTCAGTTCGGGCAGATCGGAGTCTCATTGAAATGAGTTTTGGCCCACCCACCTCTAAGAGGAGGGAGAAGTTCCCAGCTATAGTCACTGCCATATCCCCTTTTCAATTTGAAAAGCCTCGTCTTGAGATCAGATGCCCTTGCTCGACTAGTAGCAGTCATCGCCTTCCTATCATCTTTTTGATAATTCAACATCCAGTTCATAGAGAACTGCCTACTCCCACCTCGAACGAGAAAGAGATCTAAGGCATCTTAGAATCAAGTCAAGCAGGAATAGATTCGATGGCCTACCCCTAGCTCTAAATAATCTCTATACTTTGCTATCACAGGAGTACTCTCATTCCCTGCCACCCGCTTCTATAATTGGCTTTTCCTTAAAGGCATCTCAAGAATAAAATAAATCTTTCATGATCCATTCCGGAATTGGATAGAGAATAGTTGGGATATTCCATTCCACTGGGAGGGTGACATCAGAAGTAGGATCGTCGAACGGATAGCAGCATCGCATTGAGAATTGACTCGTCGGATTAACCACTTAGACGGAGAGTTCCCCATATTCCATTTAATTGGCAACTGAAATGGATCTAAACGGATTTCGTGGTACCCCCGGACCGAAGGTTTTTATTCCAAAATGAATTGAAAATCATATCAATGAAAGGCCGAGATGTAGCCTGTGCGGAGCAAGCCGGAACTGGCAACAGATCTTTCAGCGGATCAATCTGTGTTCAACTCCTGCTACTGGGTAAACTCCAAACCAACACTCGGGAAGGGAAGCAAAACTACTTCTTCCTTTTCATTGATTGACTAATGCCCCTCGGACCCTCGGAGAGAATCTTTTACCGCTGGATCAGCTGCAGAATCATTCTTCCTATTATAGATCACTGCCATCGCACGAATTTGTTCCAATATCAAGCGGCTTTCCCTTTATAAAAAGCCTTTATAACCCTTTAGTAGATCGTGTATAATAAAGTGATTTTGTTAAAGCATTAGAATTGGATTTGATTCAACCAACAGAGCCAGTTTAAGAAAGAATCTATTTAGAATACAAATAAGATTAAAAAAAAAGGCAGGGCAAACAATGCAATAGCATTTGAAAACGGTGGCCCCCGTCTATAGTAAAAAGGAAATGCGATTCTTTCCAGTTTCTTTTTTTCACACTAATCAAGTTACTTAGTGCTTCCGCTAAGGAAGAAAATCAGTCAATGAAGTCAAGAAGTGGAGTAAAGAAGTACCCTTTAAAAAAAAAGGGAAGAAAGCTGTTCATTCTACAACTCATGAACAGCACTCGCACCGTGCAGTTTACCTTGTGCAGCAAGAGATAGCTGCAGTTATTCAAAAGCAGAAGGAACTTGAAGAGGGGTTTTTGGAGGTAAGCAATGGGAAGAAGAAGAATGTGCGCAGTCGCTTTCAGGCGGGCGCACTAGATCAACCTTAGATCCTAACCCTCGGAGTGGTAAAAATCAAAGAACCTGGTGGGGGTTCACGAAGCTTCTTACCGATGCTTTGTTCCTTATAGCACTGTGGAAAGCTTTCCTTTCATTGGTCTCGGGGGAAGTCTCTGTTATAAGCGGATCTTTCCTTCCTTAGTAAGAGATAGAGAATCCGAACCTTCTCCTTTCACTCTGAAACCTTCTCTTTATTTAGGAGTTCAAAAACCCGGTAGAAGTAGTAAGGACTTTTCTGGGTATGAACTCATGTTACAGAATTAATACGGTCAATCACTTTCCTTACTTAAGAAGCTGTCAGCAAAGGCTACGCACCTTATAAAAGAAGAAAGCACTATCGGCCTTACGTGAACTAATGGGAGCCTTACGAGGGCTAATGCTTGCTAATTGAGGCCTAACGAGTGAACTAGCGTTACCTTACGACTGTTCTGGATCTATTAGTAGTAGTCACATCCTCTCTTCATTCTCTGCTTCCTTTCTCTCGTCTGTGAGAGATACTGGATCTAATTCAGCATCTGCTTTCGTCCCGAACCCCCCGTCCCGAGCTAACTTGAATACCAGGAAGCCTAATCAGCCTTTCGCTCGTCCCTTCTAGCCTTTCATCCATTCATTCTTAAACTGAAACCCTTCCTTTGAGGAAGAGTCTCGCAGTACGCCTATCACCTATCAAGTAAAGAGAGACTCTTTTCTTTGTTACGCCGATGTAGTTGGAGAAGTTTTAGTTGCTTTGACCTTTGAGCCTCTTTCTCCTATCTAGTTCTGTTACATCTCGTGCTAGTAAGCCAGGCTTAATTCGTAATAGAGGAGTAAGCAAACTCTCTTAGGCAATCCAGAGCAAAAGAAAGAGACTTAGGCCTTCCTTCCATACAGTGTAAGATTAAAGAGAGTTATCTGTATTTTAAATAGGTTATAAAACTAGCTTAGGAAGGAGAGTTCACTCTGTAAAAGCATCGATTCTAGGCTGTTCCCAATTGTAGTGTATTTCCTCGAGCTATTGGGGGATCCAGTTTTTAGCCCTCTTTTTTCCTTACAGTTCCAGTTCCTGGGGTAAGATTAAGTGGTAGCGATCCATGTAGTGGCATATGCCTTTACAGATCATGGGGTTATAGCTAACTGTTATCGGAACTTGTTAGTGTGGCTTTCGAACAGCCGGCTAAGGGTTAGGGCAGCTATAGCTGTACCAAGGCAAGGGAAGGCCGGGAAGAGTCAATCTTAGAACAGGAGGAAGGAGATAGGCATCGAATGCTCCTATTGAATGCGGTGCTATTGAATCTAGCGGCGGTTCCTTTTCTCCGAATCAGAGGGGCAGCAATAGTAGAAGGAATTGCATCGGAAGAGGACATCTAATATGCTCTGGGACTGATGACGTTCCTTCTTACAGGGCACGAGATGGGATTGAGCTTTCCTTGGTGGAAGCTCTCTCTGTCGCAATAAGGGCTGCTACTGCTAGGAACGGAGTTGGCTTGTTCACGAATCTCCTGCGTCGACTCTATGCCTTCCCGGCTTGCTTTCTTGGGGAAACTTTTGACCTTGACTCTTTCGGTATCGGTATGCCTTCGATGATTACTGCTTTAATTAATACCTTCTCTTCGGCAAGTTAGGAAGCTAGGTGATTTACAACCACCCTCACTCCTCTCCCTACATTTTTATGCTTTGCTTAGAGAGATTAGCGCATTTGATCAGTTGGGCGGTGAATCAAGGTAGATGGAAGCCTATCCGTGTAGGTCGTCATGGGCCGGCGCTATCTCATCTGTTATTTGCAGATGATTTGATTCTCTTTGCAGAGGTTTCTATTGAGCAAATTAAAACGGTTATGGATTGCCTCAATACTTTTTGTGTCTCGTCGGGTCAAAGAGTTAGTGTAGCTAAGACCCGAATTGATTCTCAAAGAATGTACCCCGGTCTCTGTCCCATGCAATCAGCTTGGAGAGTGGTTTTTCACTTACTCATGACTTGGGTAAATATCTTGGGTATCTTCATAATCGAGTTACAAGGCAAACTTAGAATCACATTGTGGAGAAGGTGAGGCAGCGTTTAGCAGGATGGAAGGTCAATCAGCTTTCACTCGCAGGTCGGATTGCTCTCTTTCAATCGGTGTTATCAGCCCTGCCAACTTATACCATGCAGTCGGCCAAAATTCCAATTGGAACATGTGATTGTGTAAGGGTTTTATTTGGGGCGATTCTAATGATCAGAGAAGGGTCCATCTGATTAACTGGGATCAAATATGTCAACCGAAAATGAATGGTGGGCTGAGGTTGCGGAAGATGTCTGTGAACAATTAGGCCTTCCTCATTAAGTTGGGGTGGGGCATTTTGTCAGAGCCTGACAGTCTTTGGGTTGCTGTTCTACGTAGTAAGTATGTGAAGTCGGACGCTGTAATTCCGGATTTAAAAGCAAAAGCGTCTTCCTAAACCCCCTCTGTGGAAAGGGATTTGTGGCGTATGGCAGAAGGTACTCAAGGGAATTAAATGGGTTGTAGGCAATGGCGAAATAGTCCGCTTGTCCACAAAGCATTGGGTGTGATACCTGAGGCGATGTTGAACAAGACTGTGGCTGAATTTGTTGATGATGTGGGACAGTGGAGGTGGCATGAGTTTGCACACTTGCTGCCAGAGTGTAACAATTTGAGGATAGCTTCTATGATGCCTCCCAACAGATTGGCTCATAGGGATGCTCTTGTTTGGGTCAGAACCTCTAATGGCCGTTTTACAACTAAATCAGCATATGAGCTGCTTGAATCCATCCCTTTATGAAGGAATCACAAAGCTTATCGAATCAGCTAAAAGTTTTCAAGGGGAGGAATCCTCTTAAACGGTAAACGGGGAATGCTACTATTGAGACGGCTGCCGACGAGATTCAGTCAACTCGGGAGGTGGATAGAAGGATAAGAATCGGTCGACCAGTAGCGAAGGAGTTGGGATCCCACCCGGAAGGGGCCAAGGGCAGAAGCTTGCTGGCCAAGATCTTCTTTCCTGAACTAATAGCTCTATGTCTCGAGGTAGGAATCCTATCGAATGCTACTACTTTAAGAAGCCAATCGAGTTCAGGGATAGAAGCCAGCCCTTACTAGCTACTTCTTTGATGCCTCCCGAGCAGAGGAATGAAATATCCAATCTTGTCGGAAATCAGGGTGGAAGGGCGGATGGTTGTTCGGTTGGTTAATACCTTAAGTAGGAATCAGAAACCCGGGGGACAGAAGGGAAAGAAAGAGAGGCAACTTACTAATAGGGAAAAAGCGGGCGGTAAACAAACTTCCGCAAGAGTGAAATAAACAGAAGGATGAAGTAAGTGCACCAAGGGCCAGTCAACGAGAAAAAGGACCTTCACTCTCGTTTTCTGTCTTCGAGTCTTGGTTCAGTTCGTTCCTCTCTCGCCCTATCTTACTTTACTAATAATAATAAATAATAAAGGAGTTGATCCTACATTCCGTATAGCAAAAAATGTCTGAGGGCATAGAGAACCTTAACAGGGATTCGATATACGAAAGTATGTATACCGTACGAGACAGAGCCAGGGGCGAAAGGTCAACAATTACAGAACGCATTCGGGTCAAGACTATAACGCGCTACCCGGATTCACCTACCTCAACACGCTCGCTCGCTTCTCGAGATACTTGATTGGAACAGAGGGTCGATGTAATCGAGTTACACCACTTCGCTGGAAGAACGGTTTGGTATAATCGCAAGGATTTCAATCAAGATGAGTTAGTTTGAATGCCTGAAAAAATACTTTAAATAGGTCATGTACAATAAAAATAAAAAAGAAAGGGTAGACTCAATGTCATAGAAATCAAATACATCGGAATCAGCATTTAAAAGTCCTCCCCTGAGAACCTCACTCTGATTGTGACTGATTGGTCTGAGCCCCACCTGGACAACTCTCTTCTCCGGATGCTCTTCAAGACCTCCCTTCTCCGGCCTGGACAACCCCACATGCATGAAATGGTTGGATCAACGACGATAGGAGATGGGGAAATAATCATCATTTTCAAATCCCTATAGACTATCGATGCCCTGCCCAAGAGGAGGTGAATACCGGCTGACTTGGACAAGCGTACGATCAGAGTGAGGACGCTACCTTCTTTATCATTAGAATCTGAAACAGATAGATTTGGATTACATCCTGGAACATCGTTAACTTGAATAAAGAAAATATTTTTAAATAAATAAAATGCTTGGCTTATAAAAAGACTGATATTGGGCGAGGGACTCATACAACTACACTTATGCGGATACGAAGGCTGGTGAGAATGCTACATAGGGAATCCTACTAAAGCACTGGCTTACGCTATCACAAGTAAAGCTCTAACATGCTTACAGAAAGCCCAAGGAATGGAAGCGAGAAAGACTGGAAATACAGATAAGATCTCAACCTAACCTATCCAACGAGTTATTTCACCCCTTGCCTTGGATTAGGCACTCCCACTATATGGGGCTTAGAATGTTACCAGTAACTAGACCTTCTGTGAAGGAAGCTCCTACTAGCTATGCTATATTAAGCACTGTATAGTAAATAGATAAAGGTAGGAATGATAGCAATAAACCTTGAAAGAGTTAGCTCCTTAGATGGAATCACAATCTATGCTGTTCGCAAGGAGAAAAAGAAAAGCTATCAAAGAGAGTCCTCTAAGTCCCGGCGGTATGCTCCTTACGCTCGTTTATTCCTTTAGCTAGTTAGAGCCTTATGAAAGGGAAGCACTTTTCCTAGGACGGGTAGGCAAATACTGGTTATTCATAGGCGACTTATCTTTATCCATATCCAAAAAACTGGGACTGAGACTGCTACAAGAGGGAATGCTCATACCATGGAAAGCGTTAGCCCTATAACCTGGTTTTCTATTGCATAACCTGCCCCTCTTTCAACAAACTTGCTTGCTATCCCAGCGCGTCTATCCTGAGTTTTCGTGTCTAGCTTGCTTGCTCACTTCCATAACTGATCTAACTAGAAATCAAATCTCTAACTGATCCTAGAAAAAGTATGAACCTTACTGGCTTACAGGGCACTCTCCATGGCTAGAAGAGGGAAAGACAAGATTAGGATGAATGGACTTCAAGTATATGGATGGCAACTAGCCCTCTGACTATATATATATGAGTAAGAAAAGACTGGCCCTCGATCGACCTATGATATCATAGAATAATATAGTGTAATATATGGGGCCTGGCATATTACTCCCTTAAGTTAGTTAGGCCCTTTACCTGTTAGCACCGAATCGAAAGCATTCAACCGAACTTCCACGGAAACTTAATGAACTCTTAGGACCGATGGAAGACTGACCAAAAATCAGCATTCAAGAGAGACTTAAAAAGGAGCTTCGACAGGAGTTGACTTATGGACGGAATAGAAGACAAGAAAGGGAGGAGCCTTTCTATCGTGAACGTGAAATGAGACAGCAATAGAGCGAAGACTTGAAGGCTTAGAGCCAATGGATAACTCACGGACATAGAAATTCCTAACTCATGGGACAGGGCCAGTTAGACCAGCATCCACTGAGGGAAGAAACTCATTCCTTGATGTGAGGCAGGCTTCAGCACTTTCGGCGAGCTCTTATACTCAAGGCTTTAAACTCTTCTCTAGTGCCTATGAGATATAGCTCTATTGGTTACCCCAGAAAGATTATCTTAACATAGTTGTTCCCATAAATTTGTGTAGTGTAAGCCTACCCGTTAGTTATGGGTGACCCTTTCACTTTGGCTTTTCTTTTAGCTGATAGGGTGAATCCATCACAACAATTGCTTTCGCTGGAAGAGTCAAATGTACTTTTTATTTTATTGATCCCCCTTGTAAGCCCCCAAAAGAGGCTGATAATCTAAGCCATCCTTAAGGCCAGTGAGGAATTAGGCGCTAGGCTATTTATGACCTTCGAAGCCTAACCGGGTCTTCGATCAGGGCCCAAAAAAAATCTGTGGTTTCTACAAATCGACTCATTTTGAGTTTTTGCCTCCCTATGGCAATCAGTGGATTCGCCGACAAGCGAGTTCGGATGCACCAGGGATGGCCCATTGGCATCCTTCCTTTCGGACAGGATCTGATCCAAAAGGTTTGCTGATAACCTAGAGCGTATAGCAAGTTCCCAAACCCATTGAGGATCTACCACACGACCCGAAACATAGCTCATCGAATGCTTCCACCCAGCTGAGCGCTGTTCTACGATTGAGATGTGATTCGCGCCTTATAGCGTTTTTGCCTAACGAAAGAGGCCTTTTCAGAAAGTGTCCTTCTTTCATTTAGATTTAGTAGATGGAGCTTAAGCCGAGTTCCTCTCTCTCTTATCTTCAATCCTAAGTTAGTTGCCTAGCTAGGTTCTCGATGTTGAGATTGTTCTTTTTGTTTGTGACCTAGTTGCTGATTGTCTCTTCTCCCTAAAGGAGAATGCCCTCCATCTCGTCGGGAAAAAGAGAGGCAGGTGCTGCTCTCTGAATCTGAAGCTGAAAACGCTCTTGTGTATGTCACAAGGAAGGTGGTCAAGGGCTGACTACCTCGCCACTTGGTAACTTGGTAGTTGAGTCCTTTTGTGCCCTCGCTACTTATTATTAGTTATTAGTAGTCGGGTCCTTTCACCTCGATAGAGAACTTAACGATCCCGGGACTCATAGCTTCGATAGCTGCTAGCCGCCCTTCAGGTCAGAGCTAGGACTACGATAGCTGCTCTCATGACCGAGAGGATTGGATACGTACGAGAGAACCTTGCGCCTCAAGGCCAGTCGCTTTCTGGTAGAGATGTGGAATTAGAATTAGGAAGGGCTAAAAGAGAGAGGTTCTCGAGTCATTCTATCTCTTAACTTAAGAATAAGACGTGGTTTCTATCTCACTCTTACTCTTGCATAGGCATAGTCACCCTTGCATTTCGATAATCAAATTCAAGGAAAGGGATGCCATTATTTAAATTAAAAAAAAAAGGCACACTTCTATTTTATCGCCTGTTCCCCCTTTCTCTAATAAGCTGTTTAGGAAACTGGAATTCCTTTAGTAAGATAGCTCATGAGTGATCCAACCAGTTCCTGATTTCAGGAGTTTATGAGTGCATGAGTCAAGGTGCGCTTCTCTTCCAATCGAATATATTCGATTAAAGCCAAGAGGAGAAGTATACCAGTTTGATGTTTCAAAGAAGTAGGTGGTTGTTAACCACCGAAGTCTAGTTGATGTTATTGATTAACTGTCCATCAATCTCATTCTATGCCATATTCTTTCTACTATTGAAAAAACCTCCTATTCCGCGTAAGGCACC
>JAOSBK010000195.1:44910-46476 GCA_027568895.1 Erythroxylum shatona
ATGAAATGAATAGTACACGACTTACGGCCTTCCGTTCGTTTCCCATTGAGACATCGTAAGTTTGATGTTTTTTAATAAGTCCGCCCCCTTGTTCTTCAACTTCAGTTCTTTATATACGTCAATTGTGCAACAAAGTTTATTGAGGCGGACTAGGTCTGATGTCTCTATGAGAAGATCTTCCTGTGCCTTAATAACAAAATTATATTTGGGGGCTATTTTGGAACAGTTTCTTAGCAAGTCTTCCAGTTTCTCCTTTGCCTCTTTCCGTTTAGTGATAACTGGGTCTAAGGGGGCGGGTAATTCCTCTTGCGGAAGCGCCTCAGGGTTCGGGTTTTCCCGGAGCCCTTGGTCAAGGGCGGCCCATATTTCCTCCTGGGGATAACGCACCACCGAGCTCGAGCTTGATGCTCCGGTGCCGGCGCAATGGGCAATCGTCAACTAATCTAGCTCCTGAAATAGATGACATTCTTGATCCTTCCTTTGATTTTACTAGTCTTTTCGGCGGGCATCAAAAATTGATTTTATTGCGGCCGGACCGTGATTTTTGAGATTCCTAGAAAGTTGGTCCAAAAACGCTATCTCCCGATGATCCCTTTCCGATACTGGCACCCCTTGCCCGCTTGGCCTTTGTCCCACCGGCTGCGCTGCCAGCTGATCGAGTGCTTCCCGCCGCTCATCCAGGTAGTCATCCAAAACCTCCTGTGGCGGGTGGTATGGGGCCTGGTCGGCCAAGGTCGGGTGGTCGAGAAGCACCTGTTGAAAACCGGACGAACAGAGCTGTTTTAGCTCTCGTATCCGGAGATCTCGGTTTTCAAATTCAATTTGCAAGTTATACTCCCCCTGAGAGGAAGTATGATCGAGCTCTGACTTGATGTGAGCCCAGTACGCTCCCCTTGCCTTATCCAGCAAATAGGGGCTATTGTCTTGATCGAGGCGCGCAATGCGATTCCGCATTGACGACTCAATGCTAGAATTAGGGATCACATCAGATCCTCGGTGGGACGGCCCCGCTCCATCGCCTGCCCCCCCCGGGATCGAAGAAGGAGCCGACGTCCCTTCCATTTCCGTTTCGGAAAAGGGTTCCTGCAGGACCCGAATCTCGAACGAATCCTCCGTCCAAGAGGAGGAGTGTGATGGGCCGGAACCAGAATTTGAAGGCACCATTTCCCTACCACCAAAAGCATCCCAAATAACAACGAAGGGTAGAAATATACCCAAGTAAGAAAGGCAGTGGAGGCAAACAAGAGAAGAATAAAAAGAAAGAACTACATACAAAATTGAATACATAAATAAAATGCTCAAGTCGGGCTTTGTTTTCTTATTCGTACAATAAAGATGAAAAAGAAAGATAAAGACGAAAATCAGCATCAAAAAAAGCACGATAGTGACACTTGTGGTCGTTCCTTCTGATCCTATAAAACGTCCAAAAAAACTCGCAAATAAACTACAAAACATCCGCAGAACTAAAGCTATTTTGTACTTCATCTTCTCTAGAAATTTCATTTGCTTGATTTCATTCTTTGACAGCTCTGCTCCCCTCCCAAAAAATGAAGAAAGACTTGTCGG